>JAVJIF010011972.1:0-128194 GCA_038442645.1 Agave tequilana | reverse complement strand
AAAGTCTTCTCGAAAATCTTCTTCTCCTTCTTGACTTGGTCCAAATCTTGATCCAATGAGTAGACTCCTCTTGAGTACTAGATGCGATCTTGATGCGCGAGCTCTTGAATCAACACATGCTAGCTCCAAAACTTGACTTCAAATCTTTTATTGAAGCTAACACCTATTAAGATCTTGATCAAATATTTGAGACTATTTAAATACAAGATTATTAGTACTATAACTACATGAGTTAATCATCATCAAAACTAGAGCGATGACCTTTGGGCCAACAAAAAACGTTGTCGACAGCATACACAGAGGTTGTTGAAAGTTCATTAGCTTAACACACATAAAATGCACACTGAGTATCCGTTTTTAATAGTTCCCAATAAGAGTTGTTGAAAGCTCTTTAGTGAAAACTAATTTTTTAAATTTTTATACAAATTGATTTCAACTTCTTAAATCATATAAAAATAAGATTCTTGAGATACAATTGAGCTCTAATATGTATGAAAATATTCCACTACATATTTCAAATGAAAAACTCATTTTAAGATTTAATCCATATTAAAATCAATTTTTATCAAATCAAAAGTATATTGAAATGTTTTTAACAATCTTGATTTTCATGTAAAACCTATTTTTGAAAATCTTTAACCATCAAACATAAGCCATGTGAGTATGTGTGTCAAACTTGAACTACAAATTTTACAAACTAAAGCTTTAACACTGTTTTTCATTGATTTTGCAAAAGGGGGAAAACTTACAAAAAAAGGGGTCGAGGAGCTAAATTACAAGTATTCTAGAGATTACAAATAGATCTCCTCTGAAGATTGCTGAAGAAGTGTGCCGATTAGGAGTCTGGTCAGCGCGCGACCACTTTGTCCCTTAGACGATGCGATCGATTGGGATTTCCTTCTCGCCTAGTTCGGGGAATCGGAGAACAGAAGGTTGGTAGAATCCTCTTGTTATTTCTCAAACTGTCTCCACTTGAGTATTCCTTCTCGCCTGGTTCCAGAAATTCCTTGAGAGGAAGGAAGGTATTAGGGTATTAGCACCCTGATTAGAGAAAAGCAGTTTTCTGAATTCTTAGAAGCAAGAGAATATATCTCTGTTAGCCGTCTCTCAGTGCGACTCTTTGCCTGTGCGCGCGGTGTATCTTCTTGTGCCTCTAGTGGCTATTTATAAGGAGAGGAGGGGTATAATTGTCCCTTGAAAATCCGAAAAACAGATTGAGTCAATCTGTTTAAATCTAGAAAGTACCCTTACTGCGAGGCTAGAATCAGCTTCTGCGAAGTTAGGAATAGCAGGTAGCGTCAATCTCCTGATCTGTTTTGATTCTTTTCAAATAATTAAAAGATCTCCATGATCTTCTTACTTGTTTTAGGAGAGTCAAGAGATTATGGAAATAACTACCAAATTTGATCTCAGATTTGATCTCGATTAGATATGATCTTGAATAGATTTGATCTCATCTGGAGATTAATTGGTTAAAGGTTGACCATAACAGACCCGCAGTGGAGCTGTCGCGTCGAGCTCACAGCGGAGCTGGAAGGAGCATCTGGCGAAGTTAGAAGAAAGCTCTTCAGCAGAGCTGGATAAACATCTGTGGCGAAGGTACCATCCTTCTGCGCGGTTGCGTATGACTTCAAGCGAAGCTAACTATCTATCTGCGGAATTAACTGAGCACTTCAGGCGAAGCTGTAAGTTAGCTCCCTGATGGAGCTTTGAATGGCTTCAAGGCGATGTTGGACAAACTTAGCCTCTCAGGTAAGGCTATCTCCTCGGGCTCATGTGATGCTAAGTGTTGGAGCTAACTTAGCATCTTAGACCTACTTAGGTCTCTTCAAAGACAATCTGGGCTCACTGTCTGCTTCACTGGATCAGTAGAGTCCAAGTCGCTGATTTGTCCCTCGGAGATGGGTACAGAACTGATCGTCAGCTTGTCTATCCCTTATCTTTTGTAAATGTCAACAAATTTAGACATTGTTCAGGCCAGTCAAGAATCTTGTCTTTTTTAGAGTGTCAACAAGACCCCCTTCAAAGTTTTTAAAAGTCTACAATGGAATGGTTCAGGCTTCAAAATATTTTGAATTGCTTTGATTGATGGTATGTGAAGTACGAACGTCGCCATGGTGGTTGAGTTCAGCTTTGCTTTCAATCCTGCTTCTGGATTGGAATAAGTTCGCCGAGAAATCGTGTAGATTCATGATTCTGGGTAGCTTCGCGTCTGAGTAGCTCCGTGTTCGAGCCTCCTAGAGTAGATTCGCTTCAACTTGGTCTTGGAACGTCGTTCCTTTCCCAAGGCCAACTGCTTTCAGCTAGTTACGAGAAGGATTGCCCCTTTTTTGAAGTTAGAATAACCTCTCTTGCATTAACGAGGAAGACCATTGCTTCCTCATTCAATTCCGAGGGAGACTATTCCCTTTCTTAAGGCACAATAAATGCCTAAATTTGCATGTGTTTCTAAGCTTGAAGCAGCGGCGGTATGATCAGGCCATGAGGCCTATAAATAGGACACTTGAAGTCCTTTGCAGAGAAGCAGTCTGTTTATGACTTCTCCTGGTTGTTCAGAGAAGTATACTCAGATTTTTGAAACAGTGGGGGTGCCCACTCTGGTCAGTAACCGGCCAAAAACTGGTAAGTCTCGGTCATCCAGAGACTTTACCAATGGACTAATGACTTTAGGGAGTTTATCTCCCTTAATTTAGCTTTATCAGCTGCCTTAGGGATTGATTTTCCTTGTTTTTCATTTTATATTTGACTGATTTGAATCTGTTGAATCTGCCTGTTAAGTTCGCCACATAGGCAAGAATTGAACTTAGTCTCTTCAAGGTTGAGCCAGTCTTGAATTATAGGTGGGGTCAAGACTGTGTCCCTCTGGATCAGTCTGGCTTAGACATATAGGCGAGGCTAGGACTTGGCTCTTTTTAACGCTCCTTTAGTATAACTGTCTTAGGCGGAGCTAAGACTTGGCTTACGCTGAGCTAGCCCATCATCACTGTGCAAGCAGGCTATCCTCTGCTAACTGAAATCCATCCTTAAAGTGCAACTGGATCGGATATAAATTGATTCGTCTAAAGAATTTGGCTTAGCGTACCATTCTTGCATTTTTTCTTTGCTTTACTGCTTTCATCTTGCGTTGCAGTGAACTGTGCTCGCCCGTCTTTCATCTTAATGAAAGAGACAGAAACTTGTCTCTTGAAACTTTAATCCTAAGTAGGAGGAACCAACTGGGGCAGCTGATGCGTGTTCCCAGAAGAGGTTGGCAGTCGCTTATCGAGATGATCCACTTCGAGAAGGGGCTGGTAGTCGCTTATCCGAGATGATCCACTTCGGAAAAGCGGACGTCACCTGTAAGGTCTTAGATCTTCCTTTACCAATTTTGATCAAAGAAGATCCGGCTTTCTGGTGGCAACCGGTCCTTTGTCAATTTTCATTAAAGAAGATCCAGCTTCTTGATGGCAAAATCTGCCATTATGCGAAGGATTACGGCCTTGTGCAGGAGGAAGGCCTTTCGTGTCCAGTAGTTTGGCTTGAAAATAGATAGGACCACTTGTATGCCTTTGGAGCAATGATTCGGTTATATGAACCACCTTGATGTAGCGCCAATGTATCTTCCCTTTTGAATCAATAAAAGTTTATTTTGTGCTGTTTATCTGCTTTGTTTTCCTCCTTTTTGATTTGAGAACACCTGAGGTGGACCAACTTAAGCAAGTCTTTTCCTAGGAGGAAATGAGAACTCTCAGCCGAGATAAGTTTCCAGCGAAGCTGAAAATAGATTTCCAAATAAGTCAGGAGCCAGTTTCTAACGAAGCTAGCACGGAATTTCCGCGAAGCTATAGATGTGCTTTTAGCGGAGCTATGACATGTTTCTCAGCGAAGTTTTCAAGCGTCGCGCTAAGTCAACACTGGACTCACAGCGGAGTTAGCCCTTAGCGGGGCTGAGGTAACGCTTCTCGGGAAGGCGCTTTAGGCGCCGTTTCAAATTAATTTGAAATGACTGCCTGCGCTCCTTTCGAGGAGGCGACATTTAGGTAATCATCAGCCTATAAAAGCCTGACCAAGCTAAAAGAGAAGGCATCACTTCTCTTTGAATTTTCAGAGCACTTTGACTCTTTTCTTCTTCTTCCTCCTTCGTTTGGAATTTCAAGAACTTCTTCTTCAGTTCTCCGATGGCTCCCAAAAGACGGGCAGGAAAAGAGATAGCAACCTCTACGACGGAGGGTCCTTCTCCTCCTCCGGTCATCGAACGACCTATCGTGGGTAGGGATCTTTCCCTTTTGATCAGAGATTTCATATTTCTTTTAAGCAAATTTCTGGCTATCTTCCGATGAATCCAGAACGATCAATCATAATATCGTAATCTTAGGGAGTTCAATTCCCTGAATTTCCCTTGATTTCTTGATTGGGAATCTTAGAACGAAGGGTCTCTTCTTCAAGCTTACAGGCGAAGCTATCCCTTAGGCGGTTTACATCTTGTTGAATGATAGGATGCGAAGCAAACCTTGGAGTATAACTGAAAAGGACCTTAATGCCCTTAAAATAATTTTTAGGCAACAGTACCTTTCTGACGAAGTTAGCCCCTAGGGCTTTGTCGCATTCTGTTGTTCGAGGTCAAGCTTCCAGAGCGAAGCTAATACTTGGATATTTTCCTGCATCCTGCCTTCGTGTGGAGTGCGGAGTTACGCTGTAGCTTTGAAACTAAGCTTCAGGGCGAAACTATTGTTTGGCCAGTTTCGCTCGGAGAGCGAAGCTATGCCTTAACAAAAATTACATTCTTGTTTTAGCTCTCATTTGACTGATGAACTAATCATAGTTTCTCCTTATTTTTACAGTGCACTATACTCCTGGTACTCTGAACAGTCTCTTTGGCACAGCCAGGGAGCTGGATGGCAATGTCAGCCTGTAGTTTCAAGGGCAGGCTTCACTATTCAGCGAGCGAACCGCTCCTACTTAGGATGCACTTATTCATGGTGGGGATCAGCGCACCATGAGGAGCATCTTAACTAATGCTCCCCTTGAAGATTCTGACCGAAGAATCTATCGAAAGCCCGGCTTCATGTTCAGAGATGCAGCGCCCGACGACGATCACCAGCTGCTAGCCGGAGAGGGGCAGTGGATTTTCAAATTGGATGGTGAGAAGTACTATCTCCCATCTAGCAAGCGGCATTTTCCTTTGTCCTTCTTTCAATGTGTGACGAGGGCTCGGAAGATGCAGTGGCAAGTGATTCGAACTACTGACTCCTTCACGTAGGGAGTTGATAATTCCGTCCCCGGTTACACAAGGGCGGCTCCTTCTCACTGCATATTGGGTCTCCACCCTGGGAATGTACTTCCAGACATCCCAGTGGAGAAAAACCCCGCGATGGCTCAGACCTTTGAAAATCAATTCTTTAAGGTTGTAGCAATTATCCAGCCACTGATTTTAGGACTCCGGGGTGGATTCACCCTCCCAAGGCATGGTGGAGGGACTTGACTCTATATGTCCTTGCTCATTTTGAGGAGGATCTGGAGAGGCTGGGACTTTACGAGACCATCAGGGCGACCTGTTATGGCATTCAGATGAGCGTAGCAAACTTCTACGCCATTTTTGAGTTGTACTGCCCAGCTACAGAGACCTTCACTCCTGTTGGCGAATGGGCATGACTCTGCACGAGATGTGGGAAATCTCTGCTCTGCCTTTGGGGTCTCTCCCATATGAAGAATATTTCCCATGTGAGGTGAAATTGGCACTTCTGGAGAAGCAGGAGCCCGCCTTGTTTGAGACTTACGGGAATTGATGTGCCACCTCTACATTTGCTCCAGTATGCATGGGAGCCATAAGGGAGCTTCATGCAGTTTGAAGAGCTGGGGAAATTATTTGTTCCTGACCTGGAAGGTACTCCTGAAGTAACTCATTGTGGAGTTGCAGATGAAGACATCTTTCGCCAGATGCAAGAGCACTCTCAAGGGGATTTGATTCTGGAAGAAGATGACAAACCCTATGAGAAAGGCGATATTCTTCGGAGTTTCCACCACCAGACTCGTCGACCGACGTCCCGGAAGGCACTTCTGGCTGGTTTTCTAACGGTCTGGTTGAAGAGATGTGTGGTGCCGTCTTCGTCTGGCGATGTCATTCATCCGACTGTCTTATTGCCTGCCATTTGTCTAGTCCATAGTCGTTCTCTTGGACTTCTTGCAGCCATGGTGTGCTATATTCAAAGAGGCTTTCGTGGATTGACGGAGGCTTTCTGTAGGCCACCAACAACGAAGCGGGGAAAGGGGACTATCTTACCTTGCGACGGGACAAACCCCAGAATTGGTTTGCCCTATACTTATTTGATGGCATGGTTCGCCCTTCACTGCCCCTCCATTATCCAAGCCGGTGAGGAGCCCCCAGAAGGTGTTCGAATGGCGCTTCTTCGTCAGTTCGAGGGGCGTTCCTGGTCACGGATTTATGTGACTGCAGTCCATAAACTGCTGTGCCGTCATGACGTTTATAGTCTTTTTCGATGCTTCCCCTACATTTGTGATGCAGGGTATGGTGAAGAATTTAAGGATGTAGGAGAAGAGCAGACGTCATTGAGTCAGGGAGTCTTCGAATGGCTGGTTAGCATCCGGCCATCACACTTGTTGTATAGAAGTAGGGACACCTGTTACCTGGAGCCCTATGTTCCGAGTCGGTTTGCCCGTCAGTTTGGGTATGACCAACTGTATGTAGGCAATCCAAACAGCAGTCTGGCCTTTATGGGGAGCCTCATTGATGGAACTTGTGCCTGGCAGTTCTTCATTGCAGGTTGTACTGAGGCGCGACTGTGCACACTGCTAAGGACTCCGAACCTTCTGACGACCCTGGGATTCTGCTAGTGATATAGAACTTTGAACTCCACACGCACTAGATTTTCTATTAATTCCTTTGGTGTGAAGTTAATCTCTCAGCGGCTGAAGCGGAAGGTCACTGAGAAGAGCGAGGGTAAGAGGGTCCGCGTTCTAGGCCTCGGGGAATTCATTGTCGTTGATGATAGCGAAGCCTCGGATGCAGGAAATCCTCGCTTTGAAGCGGATACAGGTGCTGAGGCTCCAGGAGCTGCTTCTGGTGGGGTAGGCACGGCTCCCATGGAACATATTGATGTAAAAGAAGTGGAGGAAGAAGATGCTGACGTTCACTTCAAGCGAAAGCGGTAAGGTGGATCTTGTAGGAAGAGAGTAGTGAAGAAGCCTCGTCGCTACGCTCCTACGGTTATTGCAGAGGGCGAATTATCTATAGCGCCTCGTCCTCCTGCCGCATTAGTCATTAAGTTGTCGGCTCCCACGCAAGTTACTGGTGAACTGCTCCGGACCTGGGTAAGATCAGCTCCGTTCTTATAATATACTTCTTATGTGTTCCATATAGCTCATTGTTTACTTTATGATTCAGGAACTGAGGCGGTGAGAAGCCCGAAAGCTGAGGCTGCCGGAGAATAGGGGGAGCATTATGATCCCTGTTCACTTATAGAGATGGCGATGAAGCTGGTTATTTTGCCGTCTTGTAAGAGTCTGGAGGTGATGCGGCTGATGTAGGTCCTTCGGGTGTTGAGACTTCAAAAGGAAGTCCTGTAGCTTCTAGCTCTTTTGGGTGGACCACGGAGGGTTCGACAAGTGAAGGTGGGCCGGCCATTCGTGTTGATTCCGTCAAAGATTTTTTAATGGAGCCTGTAGGGACTGATGCAGCCGTCAAGACGATTGAGGTGACATCATCTTTTGGTAATGTTTTGACCTTTTGACTCCTGCTATTTATTATGCCTTGCTTAAACAAAGTCTTGCTGCAGGTGTTCCACCTCTGGGTGCATCGACTTCAAGAGAGCCAATCCGTCTTCCTGAGGGAACCAGGGGTGAAGCAAGTGTTTCGACCGCGGTGGATGTTGCTGAGTTGGATGCCTTGTATCACGGGTTACCCTCTTACCCTCTTATCAGCCTGACAGCCAGAGGAAATGAAATTGAGGAAACGGTAGTCATGAAACCAACCTCACTTCCAACTATATCGGTGAGTGAAATGCCATCGGTTTCGCCAGTGCCGCCTATCTTGCCAAGAGCGGAGCTGAAGGTGATTACCTGTCCTACTTCTTCAACATTGGTGGTTGAGCCAGCTCTCTCGGAAATAGTCACTAGTCTTACCTCGGTTGTAGTTAGTGTACTGGTCTCAATGAGGACTCCTCTGAGATCACCGACGACCCCTCGTGTTACTATAGCCAGTGCTTCTATTATTTCCTCCATAGTGATACCAGTGAAGCCAGTGGAAGCTCTATCTTTAGGGTCTGCTCGTTTGTCAGGAGTAGTAATGAGGCCGAGAACGAATTCGTGGCTGAGTTAGTCGACAGCTTTTATAAGAGCTTGAAGCGATCCATTGCTTTGGTCTTGAAGGCTCGACTACCTCGTTCTCTGCTTTAAAGGTGGTCCTCTCCCGAAGCATTGACAGTATCCGAGACTTTAGAGGGGATGACCAGGCCACCATATTGGAGCTTTTAGTGGACAGACTCGAGAGGGATGTGGACGAATGGCGCCGTCTTAGCCATTCAGATCTGGAGTCTTCAGTTAACGAACAGCTTGCGCATCTTTTTGCTCAGATGCATGAAGCTCATCTCGCCGCTCAAGAAGCCGCTAAGGCAATTTCTTCTGATTTGAAATCCTTGGAGACAAGGAGATTAGAGCTCAGAGATACCATAGATGCTTTTAGCAGTGCTCTTCTTGACGCTAAGGATAAAATTGAAAAGGACAAGGAAATTATCAGGAAGGTTAATCTTCTTTTGTCTAAGACTGAACCAGTGCGTCTTGAAGAGACTGCTCGGCTTGAGCAGCTTAAGGCCCAGAATGATGAAGTCTTGCGGCAGGAGTTAGCACAGAGGGCAACCTTGTTTGAAATTGAAGCTCGTTTGGCCTGGACGGCGAGCTTTAATGAGGCTAAGTTGATGTTGCAGGCGCTTATCAGGGTTGCTGAAGAGAGGAAGACTAGGCTGGCCACTCTTGAAGAACGGATTAAGTCATATGAAGTGTCGTTGTAGCTTGTAATCTGTACATTCATGTATCCCTCTTTTGGAATTAATAAAAAAATGATTTTATTTTGACTCGCCCGTTGCATTTCCAACTTATTTTATCTTCTGAATTCTCGCTTTCAAGTTGTATCGCAGCCATTTGAGAAAATAGTCCTTACTGGACTAAAAAGATGAGACCTACCTATCTGCCGGTTCAGAGGTCGCAATGACGTAACCGATTAAGATGCCACCAAGCTCAAAATTTTATCGTATGATGACAAAGAAATAGTCCTTACTGGACTGAAAGATGAGACTTGGCTATCTACCAGTTCAGAGGTCGCAATGACGTAATCGATTGAGAAGCCGCCAAGCTCAAAATTTTACCGTATGAGGACAAAGAAATATCCTTACCGGACTGAAAGATAAGACTTGGTTATCTGCTGGTTCAGAGATCGCAATAACGTAACCGATTGAGAAGCCGCCAAGCTCAAAATCTTGTTGTATGAGGCAAAGAAATAGTCCTTATCAGACTGAAAGATGAGACTTGGCTATCTGCCGGTTCAGAGGTCGCAATGACGTAACCGATTGAGAAGCCATCAAGCTCAAAATCTTGTCATATGATGACAATGAAATAGCCCTTACCAGACTGAAAAATGAGACTTGGCTATCTGCCGGTTTAGAGGTCGCAATGACATAACCGATTGAGAAGACACCAAGCTCAAAATCTTGTCATATGATGACAAAGAAATAGCCCTTGTCAGACTGAAAGATGAGACTTGGCTATCTGCCGGTTCACAGGTCGCAATGACGTAACCGATTGAGAAGCCATCAAGCTCAAAATCTTGTCATATGATGACAAAGAAATATTCCTTGCCGGATTGAAAGATGAGACCTGGCTATCTGCCGGTTCACAGGTCGCAATAACGTAACCGATTGAGAAGCCACCAAGCTCAAAATCTTGTCCTATGATGACAAAGAAATAGTCCTTACCGACTGAAAGATGAGACCTGGCTATCTGTCGGTTCACAGGTCGTAATGACGTAACCGATTGAGAAGCCACCAAGCTCAAAATTTTATCATATGATTACAAAAAAATAGTTCTTGCCGGACTGAAAGATGAGACTTGGCTATCTGCCGGTTCAGAAGTCGCAATGACGTAACTGATTGAGAAGCCAGCAAGCTCAAAATTTTATCATATGATGACAAAGAAATAGTCCTTGCCGGACTGAAAGATGAGACTTGGCTATCTGCCGGTTCAGACGTCGCAATGACGTAACCGATTGAGAAGCCACCAAGCTCAAAGTTTTGTCTGGACTTGGAAGAAATTGTCAGAGGTATATTGTTAATGTAACAATCCAAGAAGTCCACTAAAAACTGAGTGGGACTCAGAAACTTGCTGGGGAGCTAGGAAATGAATCCCATAAAAGATCACTATCATAGGTTTAATGTTAACTTAACAGCGAAATGGATGCCAGATGTGTAGTATTAAATATAGCATGGAAAGGTCTTATTTTCACTGAGAAAATCGAGGAGATCACTGTCATAGGTTTAATATTAACTTAACAGCGACATGGATGCCGGAGGTGTAGTGTTAAACATAGCATGGAAAGGTCTCGTTCTCACTAAAAAAATCGAGGAGATCACTGTCATAGGTTTAATGTTAACTTAACAGCGAAATGGATGCCAGACGTGTAGTATTAAACATAGCATGAAAAGGTCTCATTTTCACTAAGAAAATCGAGGAGATCACTGTCATAGGTTTAATGTTAACTTAATAGCGAAATGGATTTGCGGTATGAGCGATTTTGGTCAAAAGTGTAGTATTAACTTGACCGAGAGATTCAATTACTGTTAGAGGTGTTTGAACATAACAGTAATTCGAGTGGATCGGTCATTCTTTATATGTGGTCTTACCATTCTATGGATGAGAATTGGTAAGTGATTTTGGAGAGGGAAGCAAATAGGAACAGGTTCCTTAGGATTTTTAGCAAATCCTCAGCTGTCAACGGGTTTGATATGCCTTTACCGACTACCTTTTGAGTCGGGCTAGCCATACTATTCCTCTCAGCATGATGAGTTGTCGAGGACTTATGTTGGGCTTAAAGGCCAACATTTTCCTCTATCCTTAATCGTTAAAGGAGTTGGATCAAATGGGAACAGATCCTTTAGGATTTTTATCAAATTCTCAGCTGTTAACGGGTTTGATATGCCTTTACTAACTACCGTTTGAGTCGGGCTAGCCATGCTATTCCCCTCAGCATGATGAGTTGTCGAGAACTTATGTTGGGCTTAAAGGCCAACATTTTCCTCTATCCTTAACCGTTAAAGGTGTTGGATCATTTGGTTTGTGCATGTGTAACCTTGATTCTTCTTTGAGACAACCAGTGTATGATCAGCTTCCTACTGGTTCATGATTGTATGATCTCGTTTGGAGGAAGAGAGGGGCGCTCCTTCTGCGTATCTTAGATTTGAAGGTCTTGATCATGAGAAGAATCCTTATTAAGGATAATACTTCTTTAAGAACCTGCCGTTGATTGGCATCATGAGTAGATCACCATCTGAAGTCATAAGGCGATATGCTCCGTTTGAATAGACTGTTTCTATTACAAACGGTCCCTCCCATTTAGGCTGAAATTTGCCTTTGGTTTTGTGCGTCATGATCATTGATCGTCTGACGGCTAAAACCAAATCTCCTTTCTGAAAGACTCTTTGTTTGACCTTCTTATTGAAGGCTTCTGAGATCCGAGCTTGATACAACTCAATGTGCTGCTGAGCTTGTAACCGCTTCTTATCTAGGGCTTCGAGCTCTTGAAGACGCAACCGATCATTGTCCTCTGATGTGATCTTAGTCATTAAAGTGACTCGCAATGACGGCATCTGGATTTCTAATGGTATGACTGCTTCACACCCGTATACTAGGAAAAAGGCGTATTGCCTGTCGGGGTCCGAATCGTGGTTCGGTAGGCCAAAGACATTCACTAAACTTCTCATTCCAATCTCGCTTATTCGAGGAGACGAACTTTTTGAGTAACTTAATGATTGTTTTGTTCAATGCTTCCGCCAAGCCATTAGCGGTGGGATTATAAGCAGTTGAAGCCACATTCTGAATTCGGTATTTATCACAGAACCGATAGAATACCTGGCTTGCAATTGAGGACCGTTATCATGGATGATCCGCCTAGGGACACCGAATCGATGGATGACATGGTATTTGATGAAATTAATCACCTTGGAAGTTTTAACTTCAACCAGTGGTATGGCTGCTGCCCACTTTGAAAAGTAATCGGTTATCGCTAGGATAAACCGGTGTTCTTTTGTCGAAGAGGGGCTGATTGGCCCTACGACATCGATTCCCCATGCTTCAAATGGCCATGAAGCAACAGTTGGGTGGAGCAACTCCGGAGGCTGGTGTATGAAGTCTGCATGAATTTAGCATGCTTTACACCTTCGTGCATATTGGATGGCATCAACTATCATGATTAGCCAATAATATCCAAGCCTGTGCAATCTATCTTTGAGTTTTGGACCTGACTGATGAGCTCCGCATATGCCGTTGTGTGTTTCTTTAAGCACTTCCTGCGCCTCTAAATTAGAAAGGCAATGGAGGAGGACACCGTCATATGAACGACGGTAAAGTGTCTTCAGAGTTGGATCATAGTAAAAACGGAAAGACCTTCATCTGATAGATGTGCTTCTTTAGGATTGTCTGACAGCAGACCATGTAGAGCATAGTCGATGAAAAGAAATCTCCAATCTCTCGGCTCGAGATCCGTTGAGATATTATAGACCTCTCTGGTTCTTAACATATGTTTAGAGCAGACAAGGTGTCGAGTCGCCACTGTAAGGTGATACTCGATGTCGACTGGCAAGGCTAGTGTTGTTGCTAATACAGCAAGAGCATCCGCCTTAGTATTCTGAGATCGAGATACGTGCCCGATGTAAAAGCCATCAAATAGATTAGCCATTTCGATGACTACGTGATAATAAGGCACCAAATCTTCATGATGGACCTCATATTTACCTTTAACCTGATCGATAACCAATTTTGAATTGCCGTAAGCTTCAAGGTAGTGTACTCCCATTCCGTGGGCGAGCTGAAGACCAATAAGTAGAGCATTATATTCCGCTAAATTATTGGAGCATGATTCCGTCAGAGAAAATGCTCTAGGAAGGACATGATTCTGTAGAGAGATAAACCAACCCCACGCCGGCAATGATCCTGCTTTTAGGGCCTATTCGTGATGCTCTATTAAAGAACATCTGCCAAACTTCATCCTCTGAAGTTATACTAGATTCGAAGACTTCATCTAGAATATCTTCATGAAGTTTAGAGTTTTTCGAAACTGGATGAGCAGCCAAGAACTCTGTAAGTGTCTGGCCTTTAACTGTCTTTTGAGGGAGCATGTCGTATTGAGACAAAAGAAGCGCCTATTTAGCTAATCTTGAATTCAATGATCCTGACTTCGTCATGAGAAGACGCAAATGATTCACTCTGGAAATGACATGTATGGTTTGGCCGACCAAATAATGTCGTGTCTTCTGAACGACAAAGAAAAGAGCTAAGCACTCCTTCTCAATAGGATTATAGCGAGTTTACTATAGTTGAGGAGGATGGTTGCTCATAACTGTAGGGTTTTGCGACCTTAGATCTGGTGTTTCAGAAAATACCTTTTTCATGTACCAAGACTTCGCCAAGGCCCGGGCTATAATCCGGATCTGGAGAACTATAGGGAGTGTCGTGCGACGCTCGTCTACCCCTAGCAGCTCTCGTCCTCTTCCGATCATGCTAACGGATGCAGAGGGTAGATCACGCGATATGTCCCTTTTGCGATGTTTCACCGGAGCTTGCACCGACAGTTGATCAAAAACTGATCGTCGGTCTGGAGGAATAGCGGGGATTGGTCCTAGATGGCAATGGACTGAGTGGACTGTCACCAACAGATATCCCACTTGTTGACAACAGGAGGGGAAAGTTTAGAAGGATTCTGACTTCCGATTGCTTGTCAAGAATTCAGACCCAGTTGGGCCTAAACGATCCAGCGCAGAGGCTCTGTTGGATTGCACATAGGATGACGTCCTGTTCTTTTTATCACTGCAGAGGTAATTAGTACTAAATAGTGCTTTAGCTCTAACTTCGCAGTTAAGAACCTTGGGAATGTCCTTGGGTGCTGAAGCTGCATAAGCACCGCTGTCAACACTTAGGGACGATCCCTTAGCTTCGTTGCGAAGGGCGAGCTTAGCGCTTGATGAACTGGGGAGCGAAACATGCTGTGGTGTTTTATCCACTATGTTGTTGCGACGGTGATTAGTCCTAGATAGTGCTTTGGCTCTAAATTTGTGGCTAAAATCTTTGGAAATGCCCTGGGCGCTGAAGCTGCATAAGCACCGCTATCAGCACTTAGGGGCAATCCCTTAGCTTCGCTGTGAAGGGCGAGCTTAACACACTGTGGTGCTTTGGTTCCAACTTCACAGGTGCGAACGTCATGTGTACCCTAAGGTACTGTATCAGTAGCTTTGCTCATAAGAACGAGGCTGGCACGAGGAGTTACTGCTCCTGAATTAGGCGAAGGCATGGTCGTCGTGACTTCGCGGTTGACAATCTCGACAGAGCAGGCAGGCATCTTGTCTTTTTCTTCGCGAGAAAGATAAATTTGTGGCGCAGCTACAATTGAGGCTTCATACAGAGCCTTCTGCTTTGGCCTCCACATCTGCTTTGAAAAAGGAGACTTAGGTTCGCAGGGAACCTGACTAGCCACACGCGAGGCTGGGAGGTGTTAAAAGGATTCTGCTTCTGATTTCTGCTCCAAAATCTTAGCCATCAAGACCTTTCTACGCTTTCATGCATGGAATATTAGACCACCCCCAGAGAGGAGTTCTTCAAATTTTCCTTGGTCGAAGTGAACGACTAGTTTTTCAAAGGTGACAGGCTTAAGATTCTGACCCTTGCGTTGCGGGCCTGCTTCCTTGTTGCGCCAGAGGACCGTGGCAGGCTTGCAGAGAGCCTCATCTGTCCCCACAGAGGCTTGCTTTGAAGATTTAGCCAGAGGGGCTCTAGCCACACCGGCTTTCTTGAATTCAAAGGTAGACCCGAAGGTTTGTTCGTCACATTGCGACACTTGATTCTCAACAGTGGAGAATTCATTCCCAGCAGAGTCGCCATCTTATTTTCCATTGATTTTGCAAAGGGGGAAAACTTACAAAAAAAAGGGTCGAGGAGCTAAATTACAAGTATTCTAAAAAGATTTCAAGTAGATCTCCTCTGAGATTCTGGAGAAGTGTGCCGATAGGAGTCTGGTCAGCGCGTGACTACTTTGTCCCTTTGACGATGCGATCGATGGAATTCCTTTCTCGCCTGGTTCGGGAATCGGAACAGAAGGTTGGTAGAACCCTCTTGTTATTTCTCAAACTGCCTCCACTTGGGAATTCCTTCTTACCTGGTTCCGAAAATTCCTTGAGAGGAAGGAAGGTATTAGGGTATTAGCACCCTGATTAGAGAAGCAGTTCTCTGAATTCTTGAAAGCAAGAGAATAGATCTCTGTTTAGCCGTCTCTCAGTGCGTCTCTTTGCCTGTGCGTGCGTATATCTTCTTGTGCCTCTGGTGGGCTATTTATAAGGAAAGCAGGGCTATAATTATCCCTTAAAAATCCGAAAACAGATTGAGTCAATCTGTTTAAATCTGGAAGTAGCCTTGCTGCGAGGCTAGAATCAGCTTCTGCGAAGGTAGGAATAGCAGGTAGTGTCAATCTCCTGATCTATTTTGATTCTTTCCAAATTATTAAAAGATCTCCCTGATCTTCTTACTTGTTTTAGGAGAGTCAAGAGATTATGGTAAATAACTACCAAATTTGATCTCAGATTTGATCTCGATTAGATTTGATCTTGAATAGATTTGATCTCATCTGGAGATTTAATTGGTCAAAGATTGACCATAACAGACCCGCAGCGGAGCTGTCGCGTCGAGCTCACAGCGGAGCTGGAAGGAGCATCTGGCGAAGTCAAAAGAAAGCTCTTCAGTAGAGCTGGATAAACATCTGTGGCGAAGGTACCATCCTTCTGCGCGGTTGCGTATGACTTCAAGCGAAGCTAACTATCTGCGGAGTTAACTGAGCACTTCAGGCGAAGCTGTAAGTTAGCTCCCTGATGGAGCTTTGAATGGCTTCAAGGCGATGTTGGACATACATAGCCTCTTAGGCGAGGCTATCTCCTCAGGCTCATGTGATGCTAAGTGTTGAGCTAACCTAGCATCTTGGCCTGCTTAGGTCTCTTCAAAGACAATCTGGGCTCACTGTCTGCTTCACTAGATCAGTAGAGTCCAAGTCGCTGATTTGTCCCTCGGAGATGGGTACAGAACTGATCGTCAGCTTGTCTATCACTTATCTTTTGTAAATGTCAACAAGTTTAGACATTGTTCAGGCCAGTCAAGAATCTTGTCTTTTTTAGAGTATCAACAAACACAAATTCTATACTTAAAATTACACAAACTTTTTATCTTGAGAAATTGAAATTTTCAGTATAAATCTTGAATAGAATCTGACTTCCTTTAACTCCAATCTTTAATAAGAGAATTTTCAAATTGTATTGGTTGAACTTGAGCTTCATAATAAGATCTTGAATTAATCTGTTTCTTGATAAGTAATCTGTACATACTTAAACATAACTTCAAGATTATTAGTCACAATATTAGTTGAGAATCATCAAAATACGTGGTTGATTGAACCTTTGGTTTTAGCATTCTTAACCTTTGGGTCAACACATTACGCAGGTGAAACTTTAATTTTGGGATGAAATGTCTACCACGGGCGACGATGCTTAAATGGGTTCTTCTATGCTAGGAGAAATGGTTCGGACTTAAAATCAATTACCATAAAAGTTCCCTAATCTTATTAGGCAGAATCTCAATCAATAACTTTCTTCTGTCATTGGTTTTTAACTGTCTAGTTTAAAGACTGCCAACCATATACCTAAGATTACCACTTACAATAGGCATGCTAAACAATAGGCATGCTAAACAAGCTACAATAGAGATCACTCATTGATAGGATACATAAGAGATTGACAAGATGGAGAGGTAAACTGCTCTCAATTGGAGGGAGGTTTTGTGACAAAATTGATATTCTACGATACCAATTGTTATTCTCAGGATTAACGTTTGCGAAACATGGAAATATAATCAGTACTTGCAAAAGAAAACTATTATAAAGTAAATTAGCAATACCTAGACAAAAGAGTAAAAATAAAGAAAGCACACAAGGATTTAACGTGGTTCGGCCCGAACTTGGTCTACATCCACGTGGAGAGAACTTGAGAGAGCTTATTAATAACTTGGTACAAAGAGATCTAACCTTCCTCTTAATGACACAAAAGTATTTACCTTTCCCTTGAATCTATGCCTAGCTTACAAGAGTATACCTTCTATCTTTACACCTTAACCTTGCTCCGCGCTTTCTTGGCTTCTCCCTTGGTGTTCTCCATCTTTTTTCTCCTTGAGATCAGCTTGGTTGAGGTAATTACAATGCTGGGTTATAACTTTTATTTATAAAATTTTACAATACAAATCCTATTTGGACTATGAGATGATCTTAGTCTTTGGATGGTTGAAGAATCTTGATCAATCTTTTTATGAGTTGCTCTCCTTGATCTAGATGGATTCCAGACCCTTTAGTCTTTAGAAATAAACCTTCATTGAATAGGAATTGAATGCTATTCATATTCCTCCTAAAAAGGAAACTCATAATTTCCTGAAAAGGAAACTGCTTCACCTTAATTTACTTCTACTTCAAGCCATTGTCTTCTCCAACTCAATTAGATTTCTTTGGACCATCATCTCTTCTTGAAAAACAGGGCAAAATCTTAACAATCTTCACCTTGACTTGCCTTTCAAGCCTTTAGTAAAACAATTTGAGATTTCAGAATAATACCTTGATTCTTTTCTTGGTTGTAATTGTGCTGTGAAGCCTTTAATTCTTGCCACTTCTCCCAGGGGCCCTTGGCTGATTTACCGCCATGGCTTGGCCATCTTGGGTCATACCCGAATGTACCCTTTCTTCTTCCCGCAACACTTTGATCGGGTTCACGGTCCGTTGCAGTCTTCCTTGAAGCTCCACCTCGTGATGTGATCGGAGCGGAACTAACACTTGAAAACATGTGTTTTATGAAATCAATGAAAAGCTTGTGCATGCTAATGTTTCCTCGATACTTCTGTTATAACATTGGCTCAACGGGTCAAATCCACAGGGACGGGAGGCGATAAAAGCATTAACAGTTTTTATTCACGTCGATTCTTAACAATTTCTTCTTTCTTAAAGAATTAGAAAAAGAAAAAGAAAAGAAAAGAAATCAGGAAGTGATAGATGAGAAGGCGACGAAACGGCGATGTGAAAACAAAAGAGAAGTGATTTGGAAAACAAAATAGAAAAGAAGATGAAGCTGGTAAAGAAAGTGAACACAAAGGTGAACTAACAGGATGATAAAAACAACAATAGAAAAAATGATAAAAGATTTTGGAGTAGGTTTTTAAAACAAAGTAAAAGAAAAAAGATAAATTATGAAAGAAAACTCATGACTACTAACCACTAATTGCTCCACTAACAATGCTAACCTCCAGTGTTCAAAAAATCGGATTAATCGGCGATTAATCGGCCGATTAATCCTATGCGCTAAGTGAGGGTATAATTTAGCATTAATCGCTCCCATTATTCGTTTGGGCGCTTAATCATGGTTAAAATGATTAAGCGCCGTTTAATTGGTTAATCGCCGCGCGGATCTCACCCGGAACCCGACCCGAAACCCGACTAGTGCCTTAAATATTAAAATTAGGGCTTTTTTTCCCAATCTCTCATTTCACTCAGATCCCTCTCTCTCCTCGCTCGATCATCGCGACGAGTCTCTCCGTTGCCTCACTCTCCCCCTCTGGTCGACCGTCGGGACGTCGACGTTGTCCCTCTTAGTCTTCCTTTCTCTCTCTTTTAATTTTGATCGAAGGGCTTCTATCTCTCTCTCGATTTTGAAGTGGTAGTGATCGGAGGTGGTGATCGGCAGCGGTGGTCCGTTGAGGCGTTCGGCCGTGTGAAACGAGGTATGTCTCTCTCTCTCTTTGCTGCTTCTATCTCTTTCTCTCTCATTCTCATATGCTTCTCTCTCGCTTTTGCAGGCTGCAGCAGCGGTGGTGATCGGAGGTGGGGGTCCGCTGAGGCGTTCTGCCGTGTGAAACGAGGTATGTCTCTCTCTCTCTCTTTGTTGCTTCTCTCTCTCTTTCTCTCTCATATGCTTCTCTATCCCATACGCTTCTCTCTCAATTTTGCAGCAGCAGTGATGATCAGAGGTGGTGATCGGAGGTGGTGATTGGCGGTGGTGGTCCGCTGAGGCATTCGGCCGTGTGAAACATGGTGTGTCTCTTTCTTTGCTGCTACTCTCTCTTTCTCTCTCATATGCTTCTCTATCTGATATGATTCTCTCTCAATTTTGCAGCGGCAGTGGTGGTCGGCGGTGGTGATTGGCGGTGGTGATCGGAGGTAAATCTCTCTCTCTGCTTCTTTCTCTCTCTATCTGTATATGCTCCTCTCTCTGCTTCTGTCTCTCAGTCTCTCTGATTCTCTCTGTCTCTCTGTTTGATTCTAAACAGAGAGGTCTGCTTTCCTTTCTCTCTCTCTCTCTGCGCCTCTTTCTCTACTTCTCTCTGCATCTGCTTCTCTCTCTTTAATTCTACCTCCCTCTCTTTGATTTAGCAGATAAAGAGTCTCTCATTTTGCATAATTGCATATATCATAGATTCATAGATTAATATGATACACACATACATACATACATATATATATATATATATATATATATATATATATATATACACACACACACACACACACACACACACACACACACACACACACACATATACATATATATATACATATACATATATATATACATATATATATATATATATATATATATATATATATATATATATATATATATATATATATATATATATATATATATATATATATATGCAGTAAAATAGCAAATAAGAAATAGGCTGGCAATCTAATTTTTACATGTTCACAGTTCATTCACTCTGCCATTATGTCTCATATATAGCTTGTTCATATACATAATTACACATACACAATATAGAGCATACAGATACAGTTCAAGCATAATCCACCATTATGACAATGCGACACCACTATTTCTTGAGCAATCTGTTGTATTTTGCTGTTTTTGTTGCTAGAATTTGCCGCTCTTGAGTCTTGACCTGCTGAGACAAACATTCAAACAATTTGAATCACAGAATAAGTAAATAAATTTGACAATTTATGATTTATCAATGTGAATAAGTTAATGCTAGTAAATTAGTAATTGTTCAATGAAAATGAACAAGTTTAAAATGCATGGCATGATGATGATATGAACAAGTTTAAAATGCATAGATAGAGTATTTGAAATTGTTTCTTGGTGTTCTTGCAAATTGCAATTCTTGAGTTTTTAAATGTTTATTATTTAAGTTGAATCAGTTGATTGATCATTAATGTGTATTCTTCTGAATTGTTGTAACCTTGAAGGATATCATGTCATCAATGGCCTCTAATTCTGATAGTGTGTGAGGTCCAATGAGTTCTAGTAATCCGACATATTCTATTCCTGAAAAGCCATCGGGCTCTAAAGACATAGGGTGGGAATATGAAAAGTTGACAAGACCGGATTCTTATAATCACGTGGAATGCAAGAAATGTGGTAAACGTTTTACAGGAGGAGTCAATAGGATAAAATAACACATTGCTTGGCAATTGGGCAATGTCAAAGGTTGTGAAAAATCTACCACGGATGATATGGCCATTTGTAGTCAAGCTTTACAAGAACCTCGCAGGAAGAAGAATGAAAAGCGGGAAGAAGAGAACAAGATGAGATAAGAGGTGCAAATTTCAAAGGAAAGGGAGTCTGAAGAACCCGAGTTTGCATCAGTTGGCTCAAAAAAACCTCACGTGTTCGGGCCTTTGGACAAGATGGTTGGTGATGGGAAGCTGAAACAAACTGTGATTAACGAAGGAGATAGAAAGAAGTGGAGGGACTTAGCACATCATTACTTGAGCATGTGGTGTTATGCAAGGGCAATTCCTTTCAATGCACTCGATGACCAAGAGTTTGATCTCTTTTGTGAAGCAGTTGGCAAAACATGGGCCAGGTTACAAGGGACCGAGCCAATATCAGTTGCGGGTGCCTTTATTGAGAAAAGCTTATGAGAAGGTGAACAATGATCTTAGCAAGCAGAGGGCGGCCTGAAAAGAATATGGATGCAGTATTCTTACAGATGGGTGGACCGATAGGCTTCATAGGAGCGTGATGAATTTGTGTGTGCATTGTAAGGAGGACATAAGCTTCATCAAGTCAATAGAGGACTCCGATCCGCCACATACGGGACCATATATTTTTAAGTGGATCGATGATTGCATTAACGAGATTGATGAGGAAAATGTGATCCAAGTGGTTACAGATAACCACTCTTCCAATATGATGGCAAAAAATATGTTGGCAACAACGAGGCCGAGAATATTTTGGAGCAGTTGTGCTGCACACACAATTGACTTGATGTTGGAAGATATCGGGAATCTTCCTAAGTATAAGACCGTGATTGAGAAGGCAAAGGTCTATTTCAGTGTTTATTTATTCCCATATTAGCACTCTTGCATTAATGTGGAAGTTCACAAATAGGAGAGAGTTGGTTCATCCCGGAGTGACTTGATTTGCCACTTCCTTTCTCAGTATTGGGTGTATTATCGACAAGAAAATGCAATTGGCTAGTATGGTTTCATCACCAGATTGGGATGAGAATAGATGGTCAGGTACTGTAAAAGGGAGAGCAGTTAAGCAGACCATTTATTCAGATGTGTTTTGGAGAGATGCACAACAGCTTATGAAAATTTACACTCCTCTTTTTAAGCTACTGAGGATAGTTGATGGAGACAAGAAGCCCTCAAAGGGTTTCGTTTATGGCATGCTTCAGGATGCAAAGGATGAATTTAAGGCTTCTTGTAATAGGAAAGAGAGTGTTTACCATCCAGTACTTGAGATTATTGAGAACAAGGCAAAGGATAGGCTTGATAGCCCACTTCACTTGGCAGCCTACTATTTTAATCCTTATTATTATTATAAGGATAATACAATCAAAGAAGACACCTCTGTTAAGGCTGCACTGATGTATTGCATTGACAAATTTTATCCCGAGGAGTATAATATTCATGATATAATTGGCTCTAAAGAGGTTCAAGCATACAATTCAGCAGTGGGAATTATGGGAAGTGGAATGGCAGAGAGATATTGGAAGAGTTTTAATGGTACAGATGATTTTAATCCAGGT
This sequence comes from Agave tequilana, assembly GCA_038442645.1. NCBI lineage: Eukaryota > Viridiplantae > Streptophyta > Magnoliopsida > Asparagales > Asparagaceae > Agave > Agave tequilana. The sequence continues at coordinate 105,868 of JAVJIF010011972.1, read as the reverse complement.
ATGTCTTTTATTTTTGTTTAATATCCAAACATTTATTCAAAGCTTGTTATATTAGAGAATTATTAATTGTGTCAATTTTCATGAGTAGCTCATTGGTGGGATTTTTATGGAGGAGAGGCACCTTATCTTCGAAAGATGGCAATTAAAATTCTAAGCTTGACGAGTAGCTCATCCGGATGTGAAAGAAATTGGAGTGTTTTTGAGCGGATAAAATTTAATAATCATAATCTATACCACTACTTTTGTTGTTTGACTCATTTATCTTTATAGTTTATATGATGCTTAACTTATGTTTTTATATTAAATGTACAGATACATACAAAGAAGAGGAATAGACTAGATCCAAAGAGATTGAATGATCTTGTTTTTGTGAGATTCAATAAGAGAATGTTACAGAAAAGAACAACAAAGTCAAAAAGTGGGAAGAGCAAGGATGTGCTCCTCTGAAATCACCTAGAGGGGGGGTGAATAGGTGATAATGCTAATCAATGCCCTATTAAAAAATATGATGCAACAAGTGAATATAGCAATTGAAATGAAGAGGAAGTAAGTAATTGAAGCAAGTAATTGAAATAAAGAAAATAATGCAAGAGATAAGAGCAAGTAAACCAAACGCAAACACCGAGAATTTTTCCGAGGTTCGAGCACCCAGCTCTACATCCCCGCCTTCACCCAGAAGGATTTCCAATCACTATAACTTCACAAAGAGTTACAATCACACCGGAGTATCCAACTCCACAATCTCGAATACAAGTATTTCTTGGTGATCAAAAGACCACAAACTCTCTTTTGCAAAAGCCTCTTTCCCTTACAAGAACCCTGTAGAACAATGGTTAGAATTGAAGCTCAAATATTGTAAGTGGAAAAAGAAAATGAAATTAAGAGAGTTTAGAAAATAAAACTTCAGCGATGAGAGATTCTTTAGCACAAAAACCAAGGACCAAACTCTTTTGAAAACCTTTAAAAACTTTGAATATTTTTGCCAATGCTTGTTGTGAAAACCTCTACCCTAATGACCCCTTTATATAGGATTGAGGAAGAGTAAACATAGAAAAGTTTTACCTGAATATAAGAGGAAGAAATTGACCCTCTAAAACAGCTAACCACGTTTTATTTGAACTTAAAACACATTTTGAAAACATGTTAAAAATCAGCCTCCAGAAAATCAGCCATTACTGCCAATCTGACAGATTGGTCAACTTTGAGCACATTTTTCAGGCTGCAAACGTTCGAATTCAGAATAAGGTATATAGGAATAATGTTTATATCTTTAAGTCTTCTTTTTAATGCAACTAAAATCAAATCAATATCAGTTCATATGAGAAAGTTATCAATAAAACACTGAAAGGTGTCAAAATAAAAACTGTAAGCTATTTTCAGAATAAGAACAGAGTTCAACCAAATATTTGACATATTTAAAATTGGAATCTGAAAATGGTTATTGAATAAGAAATTTAGATCTGAAAGTTATCTTTGAAATTCAAGTTAAATCATGTTATTTGAATATAAAAATAAAAAGTTATGATAATAACTATAAAAGGGTGTCAAGCAGATCAGTAGAACTAAAACTGGTTCAAATCCAAAACCCGATATATGTATTTGAAATCCAAAACCGATTCAATCAAAAACCAAACGTATTTAATTTATGTGTGTGTATTTGAGCTTCAACCTATCCACTATTCTTTAACAAAACTATAAAACTAAAAACAAAACTATTGAAGTCTCTTGAGCCAAACTGAAGTCTTGAGCCATGCAATGCCATGCTAAAACCTTCTCTTCTATGATCATTCCTTCTTGCGCCATTTGCCCTATTAGCATCATAAACCTTGCAAACCTTGCAATAGCTAAGTAATGGCCATCATGAATGGTACTAACCTGAAACTCATCTTGAACAAACTTATTAGTACCAATATAGCTCTTAAGTGTTTTGTTATCATCAAAACTCTAAATAAAAGGAGAGTGTAATCTCTTGGGCCAACAATCTCCCCCTTTTGATGATGACAAAACAATTAGACTATATTAACAATATAAAAGAGAGGTGAAAACTCCTCTCAAATGATACTCTATTTTATTAAGTATAAAACATGAAAACATATACATATATGAATATGTATAAAACATGAAACCTACATATACATGTATGAGATAAACAATGTACAAAATATGAAACCAAAATATGAAATCATCAATACTTCTCCCCCTTTTTGTCATACATCAAAAAGGGTTAGGAAACAATCAATAAATAATGATAATGCATAGATATACATAAAACAAGCTTTAATACCAAAATAAATCTTTACATAAACATGTTCTGAAATAATGCTCTTGAAACCAATAAAAAACCAAACTAACCAAACTATGTTCTTATAACAAACACTCTTGATACTAATATTTGATACCAATATAAAAACATGCATAGCAAGAATATGCATATAAACTCAAATACTTCTCCCCCTTTTTATCAATCATCAACAAAGGGGTCTAAGTAAGCAATAAAACATATTCTTCTAACATGATACCATTTAGAAAAATATCAATATAAGTGAATCATGGTACCAATTGAAAGATAATCAATATATAAAAATTCTTGTTATTAATAAAACAAAAACAATAAGCGAAGTATAAAAACAACAAAATACTTCTCCCCTTTTATAAATAAATAATTAAAATCATGCATCTTGATACCAATAGAAAGTAAACAAATAAGCATCTTGATACCAATTGTAAGTATTTTTCATATTATATCAAATTAAAATTCATATTAATTTTCCTTTAAATCATTTTTCATCATAAAGTATGGGAGTGAAAAACAAAGGTAAACCAAATATTAATTGAGAGATAAAATACGAATTTTCTCCCCCTTTATGAAATACCAAATAAAATGATGCATAAGCTTGTATTAGGATACCAATTGAAAACTAATCAATTTAAATATGATATTCATTAAAAATCAAGTTTTGCAAAACTAAAATTTGTGATATTATGGAGCACAAATTAAACATATATGAGTATACAAAAAGAATGTCAATATTGATATCAATTGAAACGATCTAATGATACCAATTGAAATAATAATAAGATCAAGTGTATACCTCATATAACCTACCACCCATTTCATGCACATGTTTTAAAATGATTTTCAATAATAACATATAAGGCATGGTCGCCCAACCAACTGCCCTTAGATGGTAGGGGTTTTCAAAAATAGATTTAAAAAATATAGTATGTTTGAAAACATCTACCAAAACGAAGAATATCGTAACTAGTTAAATGAAAACTTATAAATTAGTACGAAAATCTTTCAAGCAAGGAATAAAACAAAGTTGTTTTTCATGAAAAACATGCAAATCACATGGCACTAAAAACACTCAAAGTCCATAAAGCACAATTTATACTCATGAAAACTAGATCATGAGAAAATATCAAATAAGGTGAGTGTACAAGTATTATGTGAAACATATCATCATGAAAAATGAACAATCAAGCTCAATATCGAATTTCTTAAAATATGAAACACACGTGAATCATGAAATCCATGAAAATCACCTTAAAATATGAAATCACAATCAAACATGGAAATCATCACAATGATTTAAACTTCAAGGCATATGTATGTCATGTACAAACTAAAGTATACATACATATCTCAAACATGAAGAGTCCACAAAATAATATGCATGAAGGCACGTGGTTCAAGGATGTATATGTATATATGATAGTTTGGACAAGATGGACATATACATGAAGTTAACCAAAATATGTGAATACAAGTCAAAGATCAACATGAAAAATACAATCATGATAATCAAAACATAGAGTATCAAAAACAATCACAAAAATCCATAAGATTATGATAAAGACATGTGCATAAGATCTATGATTCACATGATAGCTAAAACATAAAGAGAACACAACATATGAGTCTGTATTAAACATGGGTGTCTCAAAGAACTAATCATGTAAAGCATAATTCTAATAAACATGGAAATTATCATACTAATCATGAAACAATAAAACATGCTATAAATTGATGAAGTAAAGCATGCAAAATAAAAATGGGAGTTAGAGAATGATACCAAAACCGAAAAAGGTGCATCTCTAGTTCTCCAAAATAAGGTGGTCCTCTCCACCTAATTTCCTTGAGTGTGAAGCATCCAATGGTTCTCTTTTAAGCTCGGAACGCATCCACCTCAAGGCACCAAAACTCTCACGTAATGCGAGAGCCTCCACCTACATCAAAAATCAAAGAGGTGGATCTTGGTACCCATTTCCTTTTGGGTCCATAGGGGTTAGTATCCTTTCTAACCCAAACAAGATTAGTTGCTAAATTTTCAACATGTAATCTATCATAGCAAAATCTAGCAAGGTGGCCTTTTCGACCACAATGTGTACAAGTGTACACATGAGCATACATGTTATGATTGTGTCCGTGATAAGCATGTGTATGCCGTGTTGGGTGTGCATGCATAGTTGGAACTTGTTTCTTGCGAACCAAGGATTCCAAACGAGTGTGGTTCATGGTACAATGGCTCAAAGTGAAGCCCAAACAATCAACACTTTTCTTCAAATTATTAATATCATTTTCAATGCTAGAAGATAAAGTGGAGCATGCAATGGGTGTGCTAGAAGTAGAAGCTACACTAGCATGGCAAACAAGAATATCAATATCATTTTGCAAAGATTTATTTTTATTCAAAACCAAATCCAATTCTTTTGTTATGAAATCAATTTCATTTTTCAAAACAAGGTTATCTTTTAAAACATGATCCAATTAGAAGATAAAATCTTATTGTTTTTCATAACATCATCACAATCATTTTTGCCTTTTAAAACTTCAATTTCATTTAGGGCAAGGTCTAGTTGAGATCTTAGTGAGTCACGTTCACTAGCAATCTCTCCCTTCTCTTGCAAAACAGTTTCAAAAGTAGAGCATAAATCTTTCAATTCTTCTTTTACATCAAGGTGCTTCTTTTCAAGAGTTCATATTTTTCTAAAAGTTTTTCAAGCTTAGAGACAAGTTCAACATTTAAGGTTTGAACCTCACCACATCCATAGCAATAAGAATTAGAGCTATCATCTATTTGAGAGTCCGATTTTACCTCATGGGAGTCATTCTCATGAACCATAAAGCAAGGCTCTCCGGATACGTCTCTCGTCGATCTCATTATCTTGTTGATAATCTTTGGAAGCTCGGGAGATGACAACATGCTCCAAACTGCAAAAGCCGAATCATATCGATCAAAAACATGTAAAAGATTTTCATTAAGAGATGCTCTAAGTGCCCTAAGTGCTAATGCATTGGCTTTTTATGCTTGCTACTATTTGGGAAGGATTCTTGTGTAGAGGCTTGATAAGCTAGATGTCCTAGGCTTTTTAAATGACTACTCATCTTGGCTATCCAAATATCATGTCTAGCAAAGTTAAACATAGGAGGGCTATCCATGAGTGCAAACTATTATGAGTGCAAATGAAAATGCAAATGTAGACTAGCAAATCAAGATCTCACTCCTAGGCGGTTAAACCTAATATCAGGAGCGTAGGCTCTGATACCAATTGAAATCACCTAGAGGGGGGTGAATAGGTGATAATGCTAATCAATGCCCTATTAAAAAATATGATGCAACAAGTGAATATAGCAATTGAAATGAAGAGGAAGTAAGTAATTGAAGCAAATAATTGAAATAAAGAAAATAATGCAAGAGATAAGAGCAAGTAAACCAAACGCAAACACCGAGAATTTTTCCGAGGTTCGAGCACCCAGCTCTACATCCCCGCCTTCACCCAGAAGGATTTCCAATCACTATAACTTCACAAAGAGTTACAATCACACCGGAGTATCCAACTCCACAATCTCGAATACAAGTATTTCTTGGTGATCAAAAGACCACAAACTCTCTTTTGCAAAAGCCTCTTTCCCTTACAAGAACCCTGTAGAACAATGGTTAGAATTGAAGCTCAAATATTGTAAGTGGAAAAAGAAAATGAAATTAAGAGAGTTTAGAAAATAAAACTTCAGCGATGAGAGATTCTTTAGCACAAAAACCAAGGACCAAACTCTTTTGAAAACCTTTAAAAACTTTGAATATTTTTGCCAATGCTTGTTGTGAAAACCTCTACCCTAATGACCCTTTATATAGGATTGAGGAAGAGTAAACATAGAAAAGTTTTACCTGAATATAAGAGGAAGAAATTGACCTTCTAAAACAGCTAACCACGTTTTATTTGAACTTAAAACACATTTTGAAAACATGTTAAAAATCAGCCTCCAGAAAATCAGCCATTACTGCCAATCTGACAGATTGGTCAACTTTGAGCACATTTTTCAGGCTGCAAACGTTCGAATTCAGAATAAGGTATATAGGAATAATGTTTATATCCTTAAGTCTTCTTTTTAATGCAACTAAAATCAAATCAATATCAGTTCATATGAGAAAGTTATCAATAAAACACTGAAAGGTGTCAAAATAAAAACTGTAAGCTATTTTCAGAATAAGAATAGAGTTCAACCAAATATTTGACATCTTTAAAATTGGAATCTGAAAATGGTTATTGAATAAGAAATTTAGATCTGAAAGTTATCTTTGAAATGCAAGTTAAATCATGTTATTTGAATATAAAAATAAAAAGTTATGATAATAACTATAAAAGGGTGTCAAGCAGATCAGTAGAACTAAAACTGGTTCAAATCCAAAACCCGATATATGTATTTGAAATCCAAAACCGATTCAATCAAAAACCAAACGTATTTAATTTATGTGTGTGTATTTGAGCTTCAACCTATCCACTATTCTTTAACAAAACTATAAAACTAAAAATAAAACTATTGAAGTCTCTTGAGCCAAACTGAAGTCTTGAGCCATGCAATGCCATGCTAAAACCTTCTCTTCTATGATCATTCCTTCTTGCGCCATTTGCACTATTAGCATCATAAACCTTGCAAACCTTGCAATAGCTAAGTAATGACCATCATGAATGGTACTAACCTGAAACTCATCTTGAACAAACTTATTAGTACCAATATAGCTCTTAAGTGTTTTGTTATCATCAAAACTCTAAACAAAAGGAGAGTGTAATCTCTTGGGCCAACATCCTCCTGATGATTCAAGGGCTCTTCATTGGAAAAATCCTAGAGTTAAAGAAAGAGAGAATGAAGACAAAGAAGAGATCTTTCCCGGTTCGGGTCTTTCATGGATTCTTGTAGCTGAGGCCAGTGGAGCTAATGAAAACCCATATAGGAGGAATAAGAGAAGAAGATCAAGGAGAATTGGTGATCAAGGGAGCTCTTCTAGTATGGTGGAAGCTGAGATTCTTGAGGATGTCGAGGAAGGTGTGAGTGGAGAGAATTTGGATGAGGGTGGTAATGATGATTCTGATGATTATGCTGCTTCTTCACCCGTGTTAGATGATGATGATGTTCGTTATGAAGATGATGATGAGGATTAGTAGTCTAGTAGATGCCTAAATGGAGAAGGCATTGTTTGGAGATTATAATACATTTTTTGTTATTTTGAAACTTAGAATATTTGTGTTGTCTTAATTAGGATTTCATATGTTTTTTATTTCATATGTTTATATTGTGATGTTGATGTGTTGATAATGCTTTTTTATTAAGTACTAGGTAGTACTATAGTAGATGACCTGTTATTTATTAAATTGTGATGTTTATGATTTCATTATTTTGATTGATAAATTGACTAATTTTTTATTTATCTTATTTGCAGGTAAGTTTGATTTATATTTATGTTGCGAAATTGGAAAACTTGGATTACTAAAGCGAAGAGATAAGTTCTCTTATTTATTTTTTATTATCTATTCATGTTGTCTTGTTGTTCATCATAACGTGGTTTATAAAGCATTTTCAACAATTAACTGTATATAGTCATATGTAGTTTAGTATAAATATAATTAAATATGTTAAAAAAGCTCAATTACGATTATTCTCCGATTAATCCGATTATTCAGTGTTGGACCGTACGATTAATGAAACCGATTTTTAGAACACTGCTAACCTCTTAGTGATAGTTGCCTCACATGGATCCTTGGCCATCACTAATCCTTAGCTTCAAGAGACGATACAGAGTATGACTCATAAGATTGTGCTTCTATATTCAAACAATACATCCATACCACACAACAAGTTGCAAGCTACTATTAATTCATCAAAACCGGTTAGAGGTGAGCATGAAATAAAGAACATATTGCAAGTTAGCAAGTTAGTGGGTTAGGTGTTAGAAATGTTAGAATGTTAGAATCCATCATCATGAGCCATCAATGGCTCTTGCAAGAGCAAGGCCTTATAGAGGCTACTAGATTCATGTAGATTATCAAGTAAGGGGTTAGATGTTAGTGGTTAGTAGTTAGATTGTCATGAGAAGAAGAGATTAGCTAAGCATCATATAGAAGATGGAGAAGATTACAATGGAGAAGAAAGGAGACATCTTTACATAGATTGTCACCATCTATAACATCAATCTCTCTTTCTCTCTCTGAATCTCTCTGCCATAATACATGATCTAAAAAAAATGAAAATACGAAAGAAAAGAAGAGCACACCTACACTACACTAAAAGATAGAAAACCTAGCCTAATTCCCAATCTGCTTCCGTTCTAAGCCTCTGCACTTTATATAGGCAAACGGGGCTTCTAGAAGACGAGACGAGGCCACTTCGACGCGTGGCCCCACCATATTGCCGCGAAAATGCGGCATTTGTCCCTTTTTCATGGCAAAACCAGGGAGTTAGGTCCCAGGTTTTTGGCGAGTGATTCCCGTCGCTTCTAGGACCTTCTTGGTATACTCGGGTTCGGGTATATTCGTCCGGATCTTCGTCTGACGTGCGCAAAAGTCTAGGTTCAATGCATCTTCTAGAAGTTTCCTTACTTGGCCTCCAAGAAATGCGAATTTAATTACCCTAAAGTTGGTTTAATTAAGCTCTTATTACCCATTTGCCCTCCTTATCTTGATTATCTGCAAGAGAGACCAAAACACGGTTTGGACCGACATTTTATTCATAAATCAGTAGAAAATGTAATATAATAATGCAGAACTGTAGACTAATCACACCCCCACACTTATCTTTTGCTCGTCCCGAGCAAAACAAGTAAAAGAAAAACTATACTACAAATGTTATTACACCACTTTTGCAGGTGACACGATTACACTGAGCGTGTGCAACAAGCCGTTAAAGCTCTAGGTTTCCCCTAGATGAGGAGTTTTGTCTCCTGAAGGTTTTCAGCGGATTGCACCCACAAAATCCATAAAGAAAGAAGACAAATATTAGTATTTTGAAAGCACATTTTGAAAGAAAGACAAGTTTAAGAAATATTTTTGCAAAAATATAAGCGATTTAAGGTCATAAGTCCACCAAAAATTAGTCTTCCTTAAACTTAATCTCTATGCAAAATCTTGTCTTTAATTAAGGTAAGAATTTAAAATTGGATTGAATATTTTATCCTTCATAAAACCTAGATAATATGCACTTTGTGATAGTGAAGATTTCTGAGATTTCGACTTTAACCATCAAGCCATTTATTTATATATATATATATATTTCTTTTTTTCTTCCCTTAGTTTTCTTAGGCTTTCTACTTTACCCGGGTAGTGAACCTTTAACCGATGACTCTCAGACCAGACGGTTTTAGGGCACCAGATGAGAAAACATCCCTCAGGTTTAAGGATTCGAGTAAACAAGGCCACAAAACTAAAGGGGATTATTTATTTCTTTTTACGACCTTTAGGCGTGAATAATCATGCTTCTTGAGGCATAGTTATCCAGCTTAATAAGTGATTTTTTCCTATATATATATTTCTATAATTTATTTTTGCTTTATGGCATTTTAGGTCTTTGTTTCCATCCCAAAAATGTGCAAGTGTGAAGTGCATACTATCTAAGGCAAAAAATTCATTATAAAATTATCTCCCCATTCTTTTATACTTAACCTATAATTTTAAACAAGATCCATTATTTCAACTAGGTTTAAGATGTCATAATGTAAGGCTTCCTTAATTTCTAAGATCATCTTAATTTTCTTTAAAATAGATCAAAACTTTGTCTCTTATTTCAAAAAGTTTTTAAAGAAAGAAAAATCATATACAAGAGGGAAATTTTTTAAAAGTATCCTAAAAGAAGTGTAAAAGAAAGAAAATCTAAAAACTTTATGTCAGTAAACCCTCCCCCACACTTATCGTATGCATTGTCCTCAATGCATCGTGAATGTATGTATGCATGAAACAAATAGAGAGGGAAGAAAAAATCACCTCAAGGTGGTGGTTCCGGTGGTGATCTGATTGGTCCATGAAATGTGGCCCAATCCAATTTGTGTGGAGTCCGGAGGAACCCACCAGAACCCTCTATAATACAATCCATTATTATGATGTATATATGAATGATTTTTATTAAAAATTTTACCCGATCTAATTTTCAAATTTTCAGAATAATTTCTGAGTCAATTTTATCAACACCTTTGTCCCAATATAGAGTATGAAAAGATGGAATGATTGATTTGAGCTCAGGAAGTACATGAACTAATATCGACTCAGGAATTCTACTTAAGTCAAGTAAAGGCTCAGGAGTCCAAATTGGTTCAGGAATCGGGTCCAAATCAAGAAATTGAAACCCTATTCCACATTTATTTCCCCACAACGGAAAATGACTTTCTAGGATTAGTGATTCAAGTTCAAGAATGACAGGTATGAGAATCAAAACTGACTCTAAAATGTTGCTCAAGTTGAGAAACAAAACAGGAGTCAATACTGATTCATGAATTTGATCTGGATCACAAATTTGAGGATTGAAGTCACATTCTTTATTGAGTTCAATTTCATAAAAATGAGAACTTGCCAATTTGTCAATAGGACATTCAAAAGTATGGAATTGGTCAAGTTCTACTTGTTGATCATAAAATATTGGTAATTCAATTTCACAATGGATTGGCACAGGATCTAATGTTGACTCGGGAAAAGCCTGAAATCAGGTAAAAACACCTCAGTCATTATGGAATCAGGCAGTAAAATTGAATTACCAAGTTGAGGTTTAGGATCATATTCATGCTCAAGTTCAATCTCAGGAAAAGGATAACTTACCAAACTGTCAATGGGATTTTCAACATTTGAAGTTTGGTCAAGTTCAGATGGGTGTACTGAAATTGAATCTTGGTTTCTAGAATAACAAGAGTCCTGCGTCAGATCAATAGGGTTAGAGATATCTGAATTGGTCAAAGGTTGATAAGAGAAAGTTTTATCATTCCTATAAATGTTGACCAATTGACTCAATTATGTTTCTAACCTATTGATAGACTGAGCAGAAGATTTTTGAAATTATAGCGCAGACTCCTACAAGATTTCTATACTTTTTTTCTAGATGTGATATGTCTTCAAGTGGATGCTTTATAAAGGTAGTATAGGAGTCTTGGTTTCCAAAACAATAAGAGTCATGGGTCAAATTGATAGAGTTAGAGATATCTGGATTGGTCAACGGTTTATAAGAGAGAGTTTCCTCATTCCTATAAATGTTGACCAATTGACTTAATTGTGTTTCCAACCTATCAATAGACTGAGAAGAAGATTTTTGAAATTGTAACGCAGACTCCTGCAAGATTTCTATACTCTTTTCTAGACTTGATTTTTCTTCAAGTGGATGTTCCAGAAAGGGAGTATATGAATCTTGATTTTGGAAAGATAGTGAAGATTGTGAGTCCAACATGTTTTGAGATTGAAGCTCAGACTCACGAAAGCACTCTATACTCGTTTTCAGGGTAGATGGTTGGTCATTTTGAATAGGTGAAAATGAGTATGAATCTTGAAAATATTGTGGAATTGGGGAGTTGAGCTTCTTTTGTTGGGACTCAAGCATGGCTTGTATGACTTCTATACTTTTTTCGAACTCAGATTTTCTTCAAAATTAGGAAATAGAGATTGTGAAAATTATGGATAAGGTGGTGGAAAATTTGACTCGAGGGAGGTGAATCCCCATTGACTCTGTGAAGAGTGAAAATTATTTTAAAAATTATGGTTAAAAGATTGGGGTATGGGTTGTATTGATTCGGATAAGGCCAACCCGGTATATTTGGTTGGTTCAAATTGTAAAAAACCAGGATGGAATTATCCGAAACAAATGGGGTCAGTGTGAAATATGGATTCATATTAGGATTTAAAGAATTGTTATTGTTGAATTCCATTTAACAAATAATCACAAACAAAAAAGAAAAAGCAAACAAACAAACAAAAAGAAAGATAAAGTCAAAACCAAGCCTATACTAAGGTTGATCTAGACCTAAATGACTCCTAACTGGTCGATTACCCGGGGGAGGTTGTTGTATGAATCCAATCACAAGCTAATCGGCCAGGTAGGGGCAAAATATAGTGGGAGGTATCCGTGCGTAGACAACCGGCCTTAATTACGCCAAACCACGGTATCTTCGAGGCGTAACCTCTTAATCTCCAACCTTAGATACCGATTTCACAAGAGTAAGATTCAAAACAAGTTTCACCCTCGGTTAATCTCTTAATGAGTCTGAGATGTCCCTAAGAGCCAACGTCTATCAATTTTTATTAGGGCTTGGATTGTGTGAGTGGGGAGGTGGTTTTTGGGCTAAGGAAGGGCAGTGAAATCCCCACCTTATTTTGTTTGAGTTTTGCCCTTAATTTTAATTCGTGCAAATGTGCAATATAGATAAAAATATAACACAAAGCGAATAAATTACCCACGTGTTTGTCCTATGCTATATGCAATGCCATATGTACACCTCAGTTCAGATCACAACAACAGAATAAAATACAGTATATTGGAATTGAATTTGACACGTGCCTAAATGCAAATGTCTAAACCACTTAAAAAGCGTCCAAAATACAGTATTTTAGTTCTTTAATTTATTGCAGTGTATAGGCAATCAAAACAAAAATAGTAGATAGCAGAAATCACAGATATATGCAATTTAGAAGCAGCCTGCAAAATATAAGGCCAAGTTCTCAAAACAGTGCCGCGTTTCCGTGATCTTTAATGCGTTTTCGCGGCAAAATTTTTAGCAGTAGTTCCCTGCTTTCTTAAGCAGAGAGATGCAAGCAAGCTTAACTTTCTACAATATTCAGTTTCTGCAATTATTACCCTGCACACCAAAACAGAGAAGAAAATGTTAACAAACGTGAAATCAAAACCATTCTCATCCCCGGCAACGGCGCCAAAAATTTGATCAGAGCGGAACCAGCACTTGAAAACGTGTGTTTTATGAAATCAATGAAAAGCTTGTGTGTGCTAATGCTCCCTCGATACTTCCGTTGTACCATTAGCTTAACGGGTCGAATCCATAAGGACGAGAGGCGATAGAAGCATTAACAGTTTTTATTCACGTTGGTTGTTAACAATTTCTTCTTTGTTAAAGAATTAGAAAAAGAAAAAGAAAAGAAAAGAAATCAGGAAGTGATAGATGAGAACGCGATGAAACGGCGATGTGAAAACAAAAGAGAAGTGATTTGGAAAACAAAATAGAAAAGAAGATGAAGCTTGTGGTAAAGAAAATGAACACAAAGGTGAACTAAGAGGATGGTAAAAACAACAATAGAAAAAATGATAAAAGATTTTGGAGTTGATTTTAAAACGAAGTAAAAGAAAAGAGATAAACAATGAAAGAAAACTCATGGCTGCTAACTTTTAATTGCTCCACTAACCACGCTAACCTCTTGGTGATAGTTGCCTCATATGGATTCTTGGCCATCACTAATCCTTGGCTTCAAGAGACGATACAGAGCATGGCTCATAAGATTGTACTTCTACATTCAAACAACAAATCCATACCACACAACAAGTTGCAATCTACTATTAATTCATCAAAACCGATTAGAGGTGAGCATGAAATAAAGAAGACATTGCAAGTTAGCAAGTTAGTGGGTTAGGTGTTAGAAATGTTAGAATGTTAGAATCCATCATCATGAGCCATCAATGGCTCTTGCAAGAGCAAGGCCTTGTAGAGGCTACTAGATTCATGTGGATTATAAAGTAAGGGGTTAGATGCTTAGTGGTTAGTAGTTAGATTGCCATGAGAAGAAGAGATTAGTTAAGCATCATGTAGAAGATGGAGAATATTACAATGGAGAAGAAAGAATACACCTTTAAATAGATTGTCACCATCTATTACATCAATCTATCTTTCTCTCTCTGAATCTCTCTGCCCTAATACATGATCTAAAAAGAAATGAAAATACAAAAGAAAAGAAAAAGAACACCTACATTACACTACACTAAAAGACAGAAAACCTAGCCTAATTCCCAATCTGCTTCCGTTCTGGGCCTCTACAGGGCTTTATATAGGCAAACGAGGCTTCTAGAAGACGAGACGAGGCCACGTGTCAACCCCACCATATTGCCGTGAAAACGTGGCATTTGCCGCGTTTCCACGAAAAAACCACGGACTTAGGTCCCTGGTTTTTGGCGAGTGATTCCCGTCGCTTCTAGGACCTTCTTGGTATACTCGGGTTCGGGTATATTCGTCCTGATCTTCGTCTGACGTGCGCAAAAGTCTAGGTTCAATGCATCTTCTAGAAGTTCCCTTGCTTGGACTCCAAGAAATGAGGATTTAATTACCCAAAATAGGTTTAATTAAGATCTTATTACCCATTTGCCCTCCTTGTCTTGTTTATCTGCAAGAGACCAAAACACAGTTTAAACCGACATTTTATTCATAGATCAGTAGGAAAATGCGATATAATAATGCAGAACTGTAGACTAATCACGATGAACTCCCTTCCAAAATTTTCCTTGAAACTCTACCTCAAAACGAGTTTTCTTCCTTCAGCTTGTATAACCCTCTACACTTCTCTCCTTCCTGGATTACCTTGTCTTCTTAGCTAACTGTGACGATGCCTTGTTGCACTTAGATCCGACGTCCTTCTTCGTCGAGCACCCTTATGGATATTAGATTGTAGCGTGCCTTCGGGATACACCGGACCGCCTTCAGATCACGCACCATCCAATCTCTTTCTGTAATCTTGACTAGTGCCAATGACCTTGCAAGCCGAGCCCATCCACCATCTTGACAATCCTTTCCTTCTTTGTAACTAAGGACTTGAACAACTCTTTTTGAGAGCATATATGAACCGTACTAGCTGAATCAAATATTCAGCTTTTACCTTGAGAAGTGTTATCTTTATAGGAAGTCATTAATACTTCAATTTCTTCTAAACCGCTCAATGTTACGCCTGCCTCCGCAGCTTGCCCCTTCTTCTTTAACCACTTTTACCGATGCTTCCAATGACCTTCTCTGTGACAAAAGTGACACGCCTTTGACGAGCTCAGACCCTTCTTTCCTTCTCCTCTTCCTTTCCTTTTCGTGACCACCAAACCCGATCTTGTCTGCTCCTCTTGATATGACCTTTTTCTAATCTCATTAGATAAGAGAGTGTTAGTATTTGGAGTGCCTCATATTCATTGGAGAAGAATTCAATTTTTTGGCTGTTTCTTAATATGGATATGTCTCTTATTTTGGTTTGGATACGGGTTTCCTATTTCTCTAAGGAGCTATTGATTCGAGTTCGTGTTGGACTACGATCATCCCAGGTGCCTATATAAACTCCTCAGGGGTGGCCTTTTGAAGGAGTGTTAAGAACCCAAGAGAAATTCTAGAATTTTACCATTGAGAGTTGTGAGAAAGATCTCATTGTAACTCTTGTATTTTATTCAATTAATATTTCTCTCCTCCTCCCTGTGGACGTAGGCACATTGCCGAACCACGTTAAATCTTGTGTTTCTTAGTTGTGTGGTGATTGCTTACTAGTGGTAGATCTTCTAAGCTTTCGCTTCCGCTGTCGAGTCTTTGACTTGGTGTTCCTATATTGTTTGATCGATGATAGATCTTCAACAATTGGTATCAGAGCGAAGGCTAGCAAGATAACCACGATAACCAAGTTCTAGGTGGAGAAATTCAGCAGGAAGTCCAACTTCCTCTTGTGGAAGATGCGAGTAACATCGTTGCTCGTAAAGGAGGGCACACACAAGACCCTGCTTGGTATTAAGAAGAAGCCATCGAAGATGGAGAATGATGAGTGGAACGACATTGACTTTCGCGCAAAGGCGACAATAAAACTGTGCCTGTCAGATGAGGCCCTCTACAACATGATAAACGAGGAGATAAATGCTGGTCTTTGGTGTAGGCTGGAGAGCCTGTATATGACAAAGAGTTTGTCAAACAAGCTCTCATGAAGAAGCAGTTATACAATCTTCAGATGAAGGAACGTACGCCTATTCTATAACATCTTAATGCTTTTAATAGAATTTTAAGCAACTTGTTATCTCTAGAGGTTAAGCTAGAAGAAGAAGACAACTCTTCTGTTACTCTCTTCTCTTCCATCAAGTTACAATCACTTGGCAACCACCATCATGTATGGTAAGAAGACCTTAGAGTTAGAAGATGTCAGACAGATGCTCTAGAACAACGAGCAGATGAAGAAGACAGATTCTATGGAGGAGGCCTTAGGATTATTTGTCAAGGGCCAGAGGGGAAGATCAAAGAGTAGGGGACATAAAAGGGATCCAACAGCTTCTAGCAGTTTTTCTTGCTAGTTTTGGAAGAAACCAGGACATATCAAGAAAAATTATATGAAATACAAGGAAATGCTGTAAAGGAAAGGCGGTAAAGATTCTGATGGGCCTAATACCTGTAGAAAGTCAGATCAAGTCAGGGTTATCGAAGAAGCCGATAAGGATTCATGTGATGTTTTAACAACTGAGTCAGGAAAAGATAAATACTCAGATGCTTGGTTACTTGAATCGGAGTGCACATATCACATGTGCCAAAAAAGGAAGTGGTTCAATACTTACAAGCCTTATGATGGAGGCTCTGTCCTGATGGGAAACGACGCCATGTGTAAGACTGTTGGCATCGATAATATCCGTATGAGAATGTTATAGACAGGTTCAAACCCTCATGAACATTCGACATGTTCCAGATTTAACGAAGAATCTTCTCTTATTGGGAGCTTTAGAAGCTCGTGGGTACAAGTTTTCTGGTGCAGATGGAGCAATCAAAGTTATTAGAGGCTTCATGATGATTCTCAAAAGAGAACGGACAACAAACTTGTACAAGTTGACATGAACCATTATTATTGGTGATGCTTCAGCAGCAACAGAAAAGGAAGATACTACAAGACTTTGGCACATGCATCTTGGAAACATGAGCGAGCGAGGTATTCAAGTCCTACACAAAATGAGTGCTCTATCAGGTATCAAATATTGCAAACTTGATCTTTGTAAATTTTACGTTATGGGTAGGCAACGTAGAGTAACTTTCTCTACATCTCAGCACAAGACGAAGGACTTGCTAGATCTCATACACACGGATGTGTTGGGGCCTTCTCCAGTAGCATCCATTGGAGGTGCTAGGTACTATGTTACTTTTATAGATAATTTTTCAAGAAAAATTTGTGTATACTTCTTAAAGTAGAAATCGAAAATATTTCAGAAGTTCAAGAAGTAGAAAATTTTGGTGAAAAATCAGACGGGGCAGAAGGTGAAAGTCTTGAGGTCCGATAATGGAGACGAGTACACCTCTGAAGAATTCAAAGAGTACTTAGCAAGTAAGGGCATCAAACACCAACTAAGTATTTTAAGGCGATCAGAATAAAATGGAGTAGCAAAGCGCATGAATCGGACACTTATAGAGCGTGCCCACGGTATCAGATTATAGGCTGACATGTCAGAAGGATTTTGGGTAGAGACGGTGAATCATGTGAGTTATCTAGTAAACATATCACCATCAAAAACTATTGATCTTCAGATCTCAAAGAAGATATGACAAGAAATATCTGTGGACTATCCACCCTACGAATTTTTGATTTCCCGACATATAGTTTGGTTGATGTCAGAAAAGGAACAAACTGGAGTTCAAGTCTAAGAAGTGTATCTTCATTGGGTTCACTAAAGGAGTCAAGAGTTTCAGACTTTGAGATTTTAAGAAAAAAAGCGCCTTTACTAGTAGAGATGTGGTTTTTGATGAAGATTTAATTGTTGAAACTTGTTTTGATGAAGACTTTTGTGAAGCATGTCATTTGAAGCTCTAACACACGAAGAATCAAGAGTTCTACATGATCAAGATGTCCCAAAGAGAGTTGATATGATGTGGTTTGTAATTGTGAAATAGCATGTCAAAAGTCTTGATGCACACACACATATCATATCCTATTAGTAGACTTGATCACCTATTAGTAGACTTGACCCTTTCTATTAGTAGACTTGACCCTTGCTATTAGCAGACTTGACCCTTCCTATTAGCAGACTAATAGGGTTATTAGTCGACTTATAAAAATGATTAGTCAACTAATACATGTTATTAGTCGACTTATAAAAAATACTAGTCGACTAATATATGTTATAGTCGACTTCTAAGTTTCCCTAGTCGACTATCTTTTGTCCTGAAAGAAACCCAACTCTCTGTTTGTGCATTAGTCGACTTGACAGTCAAACATAGTTTACTAATAGCATTTGTAGTCGACTAATCCCTTGCTCCTAGTCGACTAATAGCTGGTCCAGTCGACTTGAAGTTAGTTGCAGTCGACTTGATTCAGTTAAACAGAAAACTGTCACTCGAACTTATCTTTACCTAGTCGACTAATACCCAAACCTAGTCGACTAATAGTAGGAAATTTGCTTTGTATAGTCGACTAACTCAAAAGGCAAGTCGATTATAGGCAGTTTCTGACTGTTGGACAGTTTCTGACTGTTGGTCTTTTGTGCAACGTTTCCCAACGTTTCTATCATTCAAAAGGCACCTGTAAACTACCCTAACTTACCCTAGAGTGCACTTATAAATAGGGTGGTTAATCCAAAGGCCAAACAACAATTCAAAACTTCAGTTTTCTAAGATCAAATTCTGCCAAAACCTGAAAACTGATTCCAACTTCTGTTCTTCACCAAAATCCATTTCCTTTGTGAAGTTATCTGAAGTTTCTCCTATACTAGACCTTGTCCACGTTCATACACAACACCAAGGCTTATAGGAAAGTTGTAATACTCAAAGCAAGCATTGTACAGGGGTGGCTTCTTGGTGTAGAGGCAGTTGTACAAGGGGAAGTTTATTCTCTTGGTGGAAGAGAAGGTGTTCTCTTGGTGGAAGAGAAGGTGTACACATTTGGCAAAGGAGATTTGTCAAGTGGTGTGCATGGTTGTGATTTTGGGTGTACAAAATCAAGGATAAAGGAAAATCTCAAGCGGGTGGCTTGGGGACTGGATGTAGGTCACGAGGACCGAACCAGGATAAATCTCTTGTGTTTGCGTTTGTCTAAACTTTTCTGAGATTTGATTTCCTTTATTGCAAGTTTATTTATTTGATTAACTTTAATCCTTCTTGTTTTAGTTTTGTGTTGACTTGGGTATTTTTAGATCTATAATTGCCAACAGAGATAGTTCCGCATTTGACATCATCTCGGGGACCAACAATTGGTATCAGAGCGGGTACAAGTCAACAACAAAGATGGCAACGGAGTTCTCATCATCCCAATTCAAAGAAAGACATTCTACACAACGTCCACCGCTATTTGACGGATCCAACTACAACTATTGGAAGTGTAGAATGAAGATCTACTTGCAATCACTGAACTACGACCTTTGGAACATCGTAGAAGTATCGTACACCAAGCCAACAACCAACTACAACGCTTGGAGTGAAGATCAAAAGAAGAACGCGAATCTTGACGCCAAAGCAATGAATGCCTTGTTCTGTGCCTTAACTAAAGAAGAGTTCAACAGAGTGTCAACAGCCACTTCTGCACATCAAATATGGCATACTCTTCAGGTAACACACGAAGGCACAAATAAAGTTAAGGAATCTAAAATATCTGTTCTTGTCCACAGGTTTGAATTATTCAAAATGGAGGAGAATGAAACCATATCCGAAATGGTTACAAGATTCACCGACATCACAATTCCTTAGCATCCCTTGGAAAGGACTACACCCAAGTTGAAAGAGTTCGTAAGATCCTTCGTGCACTCACACCAGAATGGGAGAAAAAGAAGATCGCAATTGAAGAAGCCAATGATCTCTCAACTTTGTCGTTAGAAAACCTAATCGGTAATCTAATGGCATATGAAGTGCAGTTAGAAGAAAGAAAGAAGGACGAACGTCAACACCGTTCAAAGAAGAAAGAACTCGCCTTCCATGCATCCTCCGACACGGACGATTCCAATGACAATGAAGAGGAGATGGCAGTGCTTTCAAAGAAATTCAGGAGATTTCTAAAACAAGGTAAATTCAAATGCTTTAATTGTAATAAACCAGGTCATATGAAGATGGATTGCCCTTTGCTCAAGAAGAAAGAAAAATACAAGAGCAAAAAATTCAGAAAGAAGAAAAAACTACGAAGCATCATCAGAATACAGTGATTCATCTTCCTCGGATGAAGAAGAAACCACTGAACGTGTCAACCTATGTTACATGGCACTAGAAGATGATGAGGTATCATTTTCTGAACTTTCTGATGCATTTCATGAATTGTTTAATGATCTAAAGCATGAAAAACTGAAAAATAAAGTTTTATCAAAAGAAAATGAAAAACTTTTAAAGGAAAATTCCTGTTATGATTTACAAGTATCTTCTATAAATTCTCAATAAGATGAGTTTGAAAAGGTCATATCATCTTTGAAAAATAAAAATGAGAAATTTATAAAAGAGAACATTTTTCTGAAAAAGGAAACTGAATCTTTGAATAAAAGGATTTCTATTTTAGATAAAGATATTTCAGTTTTCAAAAAGAAATATGAAGATCTTTTGCAAAATGTGACTAAGTTCAATAAAGGAAAAGAAAAATTGAATGATTTATTATCTTTTCAGAAGTTGTCACATGATAATCATTATGGTATTGGATATAATGAAAAGTCTTCATATGTTAGTAATCCTTATGTGAAAAGAAAGTCTAATCATGTTTAAAAAGAATTAAGACAAAGTTTATATGGATTCCTAAGAATTTAAGTTTTCATGATAAAAATACATATATTGCTTCATACATTCATGATATATGTGATTCTTGCAACTATGTGTATACTAACAGGTGGAAATCAAATTCTAAATAGATTTGGACTCCTAAAAGTTAATATGTTCTTTTATGTTTGGTACCATCTAACGTTTATCTTGCAGGTACCATGTAAAAATTGATAAGAACATATATATATATATATATATATATATATATATATATATATATATATATATATATATATATATATATATATATATATATATATATATATATATATATATTTGTTGCAGGGGGAGAACAAAGTCTTTTCATATTTGTTATAACCCAATTTCTGTAGGGGGAGGAAAATATAACATATTTTCTGCAGGGGGAGCACTTGTGCACACAAAGCGTCATCATCAAAAAGGGGGAGAATGTTGAAACTTGTTTTGATGAAGACTTTTGTGAAGCATGTCATTTGGAGCTCTAACACACGAAGAATCAAGAGTTCTACATGATCAAGATGTCCCAAAGAGAGTTGATATGATGTGGTTTGTAATTGTGAAATAGCATGTCAAAAGTCTTGATGCACACACACATATCATATCCTATTAGTAGACTTGATCACCTATTAGTAGACTTGACCCTTTCTATTAGTAGACTTGACCCTTGCTATTAGCAGACTTGACCCTTCCTATTAGCAGACTAATAGGGTTATTAGTCGACTTATAAAAATGATTAGTCAACTAATACATGTTATTAGTCGACTTATAAAAAATACTAGTCGACTAATATATGGTATAGTCGACTTATAAGTTTCCCTAGTCGACTATCTTTTGTCCTGAAAGAAACCCAACTCTCTGTTTGTGCATTAGTCAACTTGACAGTCAAACATAGTCGACTAATAGCATTTGTAGTCGACTAATCCCTTACTCCTAGTCGACTAATAGCTGGTCCAGTCGACTTGAAGTTAGTTGCAGTCGACTTGATTCAGTTAAACAGAAAACTGTCACTCGAACTTATCTTTACCTAGTCGACTAATACCCAAACCTAGTCGACTAATAGTAGGAAATTTGCTTTGTATAGTCGACTAACTCAAAAGGCAAGTCGACTATAGGCAGTTTCTGACTGTTGGACAGTTTCTGATTGTTGGTCTTTTGTGCAACGTTTCCCAACGTTTCTATCATTCAAAAGGCACCTGTAAACTACCCTAACTTACCCTAGAGTGCAGCTATAAATAGGGTGGTTAATCCAAAGGCCAAACAACAATCCAAAACTTCAGTTTTCTATGATCAAATTCTTCCAAACCTGAAAACTGATTCCAACTTCTGTTCTTCACCAAAATCCATTTCCTTTGTGAAGTTCTCTGAAGTTTCTCCTATACTAGACCTTGTCCACGTTCATACACAATACCAAGGCTTATAGGAAAGTTGTAATACTCAAAGCAAGCATTGTACACGGGTGGCTTCTTGGTGTAGAGGCAGTTGTACAAGGTGAAGTTTATTCTCTTGGTGGAAGAGAAGGTGTTCTCTTGGTGGAAGAGAAGGTGTACACATTTGGCAAAGGGGATTTGTCAAGTGGTGTGCATGGTTGTGATTTTGGGTGTACAAAATCAAGGATAAAGGAAAATCTCAAGCGGGTGGCTTGGGGACTGGATGTAGGTCACGAGGACCGAACCAGGATAAATCTTTCGTGTTTGCGTTTGTCTAAACTTTTTTGAGATTTGATTTCCTTTATTGCAAGTTTATTTATTTGATTAACTTTAATCCTTCTTGTTTTAGTTTTGTTTTGACTTGGGTATTTTTAGATCTATAATTGCTAACAGAGATAGTTCCGCATTTGACATCATCTCGGGGACCAACATTAATATTGTGAGGAAAAAAAGAGACAGAGGATAAAGCGCAACGTGGAGCTTCAGACAGTTCGGCAGCAGACACTCAGGAAAAGAGAGTCGAGTTCTCAGATAGCCCTAAAAGACCTTAAGGGTCAGAAGAGGACTCCTCAGATTTAGATGGAGACAAATAGGAGGCTACTCAAGAGCAACCTAGACCATTGAGGCGGTCAGTCAGAGTTGCGATGCCACCAACAAGGTATGGCTAGGATGAAGATCATGTCTCTTTCACATTAGTAACAAAAATAGGAGAACCTGATAGTTACAGTGAAGCGATCGAGGTAGATGACACGACAAGTAGATTACAACCATAGAGTAAGAGATGGAGTCTTTGAATAGAAACCAAATATGGACATTAGTTGATCTTTCAGAGGACTCCAAGGCAATAGGTTGCAGATGAGTCATTCACAAGAAGGACAATGAGCAATATAAGGTAAGGTTAGTTGCCAAAAAATATGCTCAGAAGGAAGGTATTGACTATAATAGATTTTCTCTCATGTAGTCAGACATACATCTATTCAGATATTATTGGCGATAGTTACTTAGTTTGATCTAGAGTTAGAGCAGATAGATGTTAAATCAGCATTTCTGCATGATGAGCTAGAGGAGAAGATATACATGAAACAATCTGAAGGTTACATTCATGAAGGTAAAAAAAAATAGGCGTGTCTTCTAAAGAAGTCTCTCAATAGACTTAAGCAGTTTCTCATGCAGTGGTACAAACAGTTCGACTATTTCATGATCAAAGCCAAATACAACTAATGTGAGTATGATAGTTGTGTCTATTTCAAGCAGAGTGATGATCTGACATATTTACTATTATATATGGATGATATGCTGATTACTGTGAGAAACAAGACTCATGTTCAGAAGCTTAAAGCTCAGCTCAAGAAGAAATTTAAAATGAAGGATTTGGGAGAAGCTAAGAAGATCTTAGGTTGGAGATCACTCGAGACAGAAGCACAGGAAGATTTTGGCTATCCCAGGAGAACTATGTTCTCAAAGTGTTGGAGAGATTTAACATGAAGAAGTAAGACCAGTCACCACTCCTTTAACAGATCACTTTAAATTATCCTCCAAGTAGTGTCCACAATCATCAGATAAGGAGGAAGAGATGTCTCGATTATTATATGCTAGTGCGGTAGGATCACTCATGTATGCTATGTTCTGCACTAGGCCTTACTTAGCCTATGCAGTTAGTACAATAAGTTGGCTCATGTCAAATCTAGGAAAACAACATTGGGAAGCAGTGAAGTGGGTGCTACGATATCTACGAAGGAGTGCGAGACTAGGCTTGGTGTTTCAAAGATTGAAAACGGGAAAGTCTAGATTACTACAAGGCTATACTGATGTAGATTATGCAGGAGATCTTGATCAGCAAAGATTTACGACGGGCTATATGTTCACAGTACCTGAGTGCATCATTAGTTGGAAGGCAGAGTTGCAAGATACAATTACTCTTTCAATGACAGAAGCGGAGTACATGGCTGCAGTTGAGGCATCAAAGGAAGCTTTGTGGTTGAGAGAATTGGTTAAGACGTTCAGTATCATACATGATTCAGTTCGGGTACATTGCGACAGCCATAGTGCTATTCATCTCGCTAAAGATCACAGGTATCACAAGCGGACGAAGTACATTGATTTTCAGAAGATACGCCAGTGGGTCGTAGATAATAAGGTGATCGATTTGATAAAGATCAATACGAAGAAGAATCCAGCAAATGTGATAATGAAGACCATCCCGGTGGAGAAGTTCAGAGTATCTCTAAACTTCATTAAGGTTCTCCAACGGTAAAGTGGCGAACGGACTCTTGGGAGGGAGTCATGTGAAGTCACAAAAGGGAGAGAAAGGAATTCAAATGAAGCAGATGCCAATTTCTATAGACAGACTCAATGAACATGAGTCAAGGTGGAGATTATTAGTACTTGGAGTGCCTCATATTCATTGGAGAAGAATTCAATTTTTTGACAGTTTCCTAATATGAATATGTCTCATGTTTTGGTATGGATACGGGTTTCCTATTTCTCTAAGAAGATGCTAATTTGAGTTCGTGTTGGACTATGATCATCCTAGGTGCATATATAAACCCCTTAGGGGTGACTTTTTCAAGGAGTGTCAAGAACTCAAGAGAAATTCTAGAATTTCACCATTGAGAGTTCTGAGAGAGATCTCATTATAACTCTTGTTTTTTCTTCAATAAATATTTCTTCCCTCCTCCCCGTGGATGTAGGCACATTGCCGAACATTATTAAATCTTGTGTTTCTTGGTTGTGTAGTGATTGCTTGCTAGTGGTAGATCTCTACACTTCCGCTTCCGCTGCTGGGTCTTCGACTTAGTGTTCCTCTATTGTTTGATCGGTGATAGATCTTCAACAGAGAGTTGATGTAACCTTCTCCAAGATGAGAGTGTCCTTTTCATAGAGTATAGTGGTGACTATGTGATCATATGACTCTAGAAGCGAATTGAGAAGTATTAACATTTTGTCCTTCTCGTTGATCTTAATTAAGAGCTAGAAGCTCGCTGATGACCTTATTGAAGAAGTTTAGATGCCCCAACACTGTTGTCCCTTCATTCATGCATAGTCCATATAATTGTTTCTTGAGATACAGCTTGTTGGAGAGACTTTTCGTCATATACAACGTCTCTAACCTTGACCATAATCTTGTAGTCGTTTCTTCATCCATCACGTTGTACATCACATCGTTTGCGAGATATAGTTGGATCGTGCCTGCCGCCTTTAGACCTATCTCCTCCCAATTCTTGTTTGATGTACCTACAAGTTTTGCTGACTTATGCTGCAAGTTCTTGTGAAGACCCTGTTGCACCAGAAGGCCTTCACCCTATTTTATCATAAGCTGAAGTTTCCTTTACCTTTAAACTTCTCGACCTTGAACTTCGTCATAGAACTTCCTTCTTCGACATATCGCTCTTCGTCAACCTTTATCTCTGATACTAATTTTTATGATGAAATTGATATTCTACGATACCAATTGTTACTCCTAGGATCGACGTTTGAAAAACTTGGCAATATGATTAGTACTTGCAAAAGAAAACTATTGTAAAGCAAACTAGCAATACCTAGATAAAAAGTAAAAACAAAGCGTATGAGGATTTAATATGGTTCGGCCCAAACTTGGCCTACGTCCATGGGGAGAGAATTTGAGAGAGCTTTATTAATAACTTGGTACAAAGAGATCTAATCTTCCTCTTGATGACATAAAAGTATTTACTTTCCCCTTGAATCTATGCCTAGATTATAAGAGTATACTTTCTTTCTATGCACCTTCATCTTGCTCTTCTCTTTCTTGGCTTCCTTCTAATCTCTTTGGTGTTCTCCACCTTTTTTTCCTTAAGATCAGCTTGGTTGAGGTAATTACAATGCTGGGTTACAACCTTTATTTATAGGATTTTACAATACAATTTCTATTTGGATTATGATATGATCTTAGCTTTTGGATGGTTGAAAAATCCTGTTTAATTCTTTTAGGAGTTGATCTCCTTAATTTAGAAGGATTCTAGACCCTTTAATCTTTAGAAACAAACCTTCATTGAATAGGAATTAAATCTTATTCATACTCCTACTGAAAAAAACTTGCAATCGCCTGAAAAGAAAACTGCTTGTAATATCCCCTAACTAATAATACTGTATTTCTACTCTTATTAATTTTATGTAGAATTAGTTATTATTATTGATTAATTTATTTTATACGGGTGTATAAAAATATGTGCATACATATTAAGTGTATATGTTTTTGATTTATATTTATACTAGTATATGTATGTATTATATTTTATACCTTATGATTAGCTTTATTATTATTATTATGTTACTGTTGGTATTATTCCTAAATGATCTTCTTGTCCAACCTATAATCCAATTATTTAATAAACCATAACCCATTTACTCATATCCAAAAATAAAGTAAGATAAAATAAATAAATAAATAAATAAAGTTTAAACAAAAAAATATAAGTATATATATTTTACTTTTGCTAAGTCTTGAACTCTGTTCTCTTGTGCCAAATCCTAATAATACCTAAACCATGATGCCACATTGGCGTGTGGTTGAAAAGGAAAGCTAATTATTTTAAATAACCCAAAGTCAAAAGTTTAAAACTTGAATCTCTAACTGAAAGATCTCAAGAGATATTTCGAGATCACTTATCTTAACAACCTAGATTTTATCCTAACCAACTGATCCCTAAAAATCCTAACCTAAAAGATTCTATCTCAATATATTACCGTAACCTTTATTCAGTTTCTTTACGACAGAAAAAAAAAAGAAAGAAAGAGCGATAGTTTTAGATAGAAATCATCTTTCGTCCTCATCCCTTCACTATTCTGAAACTGATCGTGATCGTGACGGAAGGACCGCTTGGAGGTTGAGAAGCAGTTGGAGATCGAGGAGCAGACGAAGGAGAAATCTATCCAGATCTATCCAAGTAGGTTTTTTTAAACAATTTACGAAGTTAGATTTTTTTTTCCTTTTTTTTTATCTTTATTTACAAACATGAATACATACCAATATATATATACATATATAAATAAATTCCAATCTTTCTAACTTTTGTTTTCCATAAATAATACCTTGATAAATTACCCTAATTTCTCTGTGAAAGGAAATTTAGTTATTTAGGGATTTATTTAAGATGCAATTATTTTCTAGGAATCATTAATGTAACACCCTTGCTTAATTAAAACCCAAATAATTAATGATTTATTATCCCAAATTAGAAGAAAAAAAAAGAAAGGTATTTGGATTAAATAATTGCATCTTAAATAAATCCCTAAATAACTAAATTTCCTTTTACAGAGAAATTAGGGTAATTTATCAAGGTATTATTTATGGAAAACAAAAGTTAGAAAGATTGGAATTTATTTATATATGTATATATATATTGGTATGTATTCATATTTGTAAATAAAGATAAAAAAAAATATTTAAATTGCCATGCGTAGATTTATTTTCTAGGAATCATTAATGTAACACCCTTGCTTAATTAAAACCCAAATAATTAATGATTTATTCTCCCAAATTAGAAGAAAAAAAAGAAAGGTATTTGGATTAAATAATTGCATCTTAAATAAATCCCTAAATAACTAAATTTCCTTTCACAGAGAAATTAGGGTAATTTATCAAGGTATTATTTATGGAAAACAAAAGTTAGAAAGATTGGAATTTATTTATATATGTATATATATATATTGGTATGTATTCATTTTTGTAAATAAAGATAAAAAAAAAAGGAAAAAAAAACAGAGAGCAACTGCTCTAGGCCAAAGGCCGAGAGCAGCTGCGGCTGCACAGACCCACCGGGTCTGTGCAGCCGGGTCTGCACCCGACCCGGGTGCAGACCCCACCCGGTTGCCCAGCCCAGTGGCCTGGGCAGCCACTGGGCCGGGTTCTTGCAGGAAAAAAAAAAGAGAAAGAAAAGAAAAAAAGAAAATGGCCTGGAAAGCCCAGGCCTAGTTTAAAATAATAATAATAATAAAGAAAAAAAAAGAAAGAAAAATGAATCTGGGCTTAATTTTTGGCCCAGGCCCAGGAGAAAAAAAAACAAAAGAAAGTGAAAAAGGGGAGCTGGGCCGTTATTGGCCCAGCCCAAAAGAAACAAAAAAAAAGAAATAATGAAAAATGAATCTGGGCCTGGTTCAATGAACCAGGCCAGAACTAGAAAACAGAAACAAAAGAAAGGAAAAGAAATACATTCAGAGCCCAATTTCAGAAGCCCAGTTACAGTTCAGCCCAAATATTTGGTTTTCTAATTCATTTTAACCCGACCCAAATACAAAAACAGACCCGTTATGATTATTAATTGATTTTAGACTTACATTAATTCAGAAAAATCTAGAAAAAATCAGAAACATTCCAGAAAAATTTCTATAAAATGAGAAACTGAAATGTGACTCTGTAAAATTATTTTTAGTCATGTCACTTAGAATGGCTCAAAATTAAAATATTTCTTATAATTATTATTTAAATTGAATGTAGATTAACGAGTTGATTTGCCACTTCTATATTCGGACCGTGACGATCTCAGGTGAGTGTTCTTTGTTTGTTTATTGAATATTTCGATATCATTTCATGTGAGTTACTTTTAATATGTTCCAAATTAATGTTATTTTATGTTTAAATAATATTCATGTTTAATTATTGTTCATGCATGTAAGTTATTATTCATGTTCACAAAATGAACCTCATAAGATTATATTGTCGATTCTGAATAAGCATCACGATACCACTTAAGTAACTTCATTGATTATACATGATACCTTACTGATAAACCTATAATTCATGTTATTGAAAGTTACTGGGAAACTATTGTTGGACCGTAACACTTTCATTGTTATATTGTTCTACCGTTTACACGGTATTATTGTTCACATTGTTATTGTTACATTGATATTGTTACTGTTACTGTATCGTCCCAGTAATCTAAATGACAAGGATATTGATTGTTATAAATGATAATATAAATTGACAACTTACACCGGGATTGGGGAAATTGATGGAGGAGACAGCGTCTGTATTTTGGGTGGACCTAGGATACAGGTTGCGCAGCCGAGATACGGTTCCACTGCAGGGTTCCGGGGGATGACTGACATCCCGTATTGTTCATATTGTCATTGTATTGACACATTATTATTGTTATTGTTATTGACTACCTAGCGGTAGGACCTGGTTCAGCGCCAGGTGATTGGGCCGTGGTTCCGGGTATGTACGGAACCCACCTAAAGCATGGATAAAGTCTCTTCCACTAATTTCAATAACATAGGACCCTGATTGACACGTGTAGTAGGCGTAGTATGGGATGCGCCTATTACAGGTGGCAATTGGTGTTCGCTGACATAATAAATAATAATAAACTGTTATAATGTATTGTGACTGACTGTAATCACCTGATTGTACATATAGATAAGTTATGATAGATATATGTTTGTTGTACACATGACCAGGATTGTATCCCAGACTAGTGACATGAGATAGGTTACCCATCTTGATATTAGTTGCTTGTTCACAGTTGTGATAGTCGTCTTATGTCTTTATTCATGTTGTTATCAGTTATACTACAGTTCAGCTATTTATCTTGTTATTCAGTGACTTATATCTGCAGTTGTTCTTATTATTATTTGTGCACATTGTTTACATGCACGAGCTGTTCCCTTTTACACACACACTCACCATGGTCGCGTTCTGACGACCCTGGATTTGCACGTCCAGATATTGGACGATAGTTTTTATTGTGCAGGTGTCCGTTGTGACCGTCCATAATGCGAGGAGCTGGATTCTCTCTTCCTTTTTATTCTGGTATTCTTGCATTTTCCTTATTCCTGCTATTATTCTTGATTCTTGTATATCACATTAGCCTGTCATTCTATTCCTTATTTCATTTCAGATCCTGTGTAGTCTTATATGTATTATTGCAGTGATTATTGATTAATCTTGGTTCAGATTTATAGCTTGTTCAGGTTAATTTAGGCTTAGCGCGTATACGTGAGGTATTTTCCTTGCGTATATGCGTCGCCGACTCTCGTCGCGACCCCATTCTCGCGTATTTTGGGAAGCGGGGCGTGACACTGCTTCACCTTGATTTGTTTCTTCTGCTTTAAGTCATTTCTTCTCCAACTCAATTGGATTTTATTGGACCATCATCTCTTCTTGAAAAACAAGAAAAAATCTTAACAAGAGGATCACAATGATTAATGTAGTCCTTTCGGCCAATCCCACATATTTTCTATCCTTTTTCCTACTTTCGAGATTGGTGAAAAGGGAGATAGATTCTCTGAGGAAAAAGTTTCTTTGGAGCAGAACACAAAAAGAAGGAAAGAGCTTTGCCTGGTAAATTGGAAATGATTGTGCAAAAGTGAGGTGTTCAGCGGTTTAAGGATCATTAACCTTGGGATTTCAACATAGCCTTTCTCCTCAAATGGTGGTAGAAATTGTTTGACGACCTGACTTGTAAATGGGTGACGCTCGCATCTCATAACTATCACCCCCTAATAGGATGGTGGTCAGACATGTGCATTAATAGGACACGTCTCCTTTCTGGAAAAGACTGAGCACCGTTAAGAACATCTTCTTCCTAAGAATTGTGAAGGAGGTAAAGAATGGGAGAGGTACGAGGTTTCAGCAAGAGAAATGGTGCTCGAATGTTCCTTTGAGGATGCTATTTCCAGAATTTTTTTCTCGAGCTTAAGACCCTACAGGATCAGTCCTACCATGCTATCGAATAACGGTTGGAAAATTAAGGTGCCCTATGTGGATCAAGAAGAGCATGTTGGCTAAAGGGAAGAGCTATTACAACTCCTTCTTGAACACTTGTCACTTACCGATGGGGTCAGAGACAATCCGTTGTGGGAATGGGATCCTAAACGGACATTTTCAGTGAAGAGTACCTACTTCAGGCTGAACAACGGGAGCCTACGGTGCCAGTTTGCAAAAGTCATCTGGAATGTTAAGGTGCCATTTAAAATCAGGGTCTGCTTTTGGCTAGTCATTAATGAAGCCCTTCTAATGTGAGATATTCTTATGAAAAGGAGCTGGCACAGACCTAGCATTTGTATTCTGTGTGCGGGGATGGGGAATTTATCAATCACCTATTTTTTCGCTATTAGTTTAGACTCATGCCTGGGACAATTTGGCAAAATGCCTGAGAATGCATATCCCATAGCTACCTCCTACTTCGAACTTATTATGGTCCTCTTGGAGATATGCATCTTTTAATAAGCTCGAAAGGGTTGTATGAGATTTACCAGCGATAATTGTTCTCTTGGGGATTTGGAGAGAACAAAATAATAAAATCTTTAATGACTCGACCAGATCATCTGACCAAACATTCCATGTCTACTTGACATTCATTTCTTATTGTCTAAATCTCCTCTCAGGAAGTTCCAAGAGATGGCAAGGTGAGCTCTGGAGTAGACACAGATAGGTGAGGTCTCCGACAACCATTCAGAGAATACACAGAGTAGGACACACGACACCAACTCTAACATCATGACCAGTGACATTTTGGACTCCTGATTTTTAGTTTTCAGGTTTCAAACTGGCCTTTGCTACAACTTTTTACCTGTATTTTGTATCAGGGAGGGTCTGATGTTATTGGGCATCTAGCTTGTCAATTATGTTGTGTTGGCCTAAAGGATTATCACTGTAGTTTTGATGATAACTAACTCATGTAGTTATAGTACTAATGATCTTGTGATATTTTAGTTTCAGGTTTAATCAAGATCACGGTTTTAGTGTTTAGCTTCAATAATTGACTCAAAGTCAAGTTTTAAAGCTAACTATTGTTGATTCAAGAGCTAAAGTTATAAAGATTATACCTAGCACTCAAGAAGGAGTCAAGTTCTAGGAATCAAGTTGGATCAAGTCAAGATGAAGAAGAATATCAAGAAGAAGACTTGAGTTCATATGTTTCTAAGTTTAGATTCTTGTGAAGTTTATATTAGAACACGCGCGCTCACACACACATACACACACCATAGTTTGATCAAAAGTTTCAGTTTTGAGAAATAAAATAGTTTTTAGTTTTGTTTAACTAACATTTTTTAAGATGTATTTGATATTACAAAAAAAAGTCCAAATGTTTGTAGTATGCGATGATTTTTTGTCACACATATTTAATAATAGTTGTAAGAACCTATTTTTGTGGAATTTATACGAATTTAATTGAATTTTAAAAGGATTTTTAAAATATAAACAAAAATGATTCTTGGGCTGAAGTCGGTCGATCGCTATGCAAAGATAGAGCTTTGCCGGTTGACCGCCTGGTCGACCGCTTAAGCACATACATGTACAAAATTTTGTGCTCTATGCTCGGTCGGCGGCCTGGTCGAACACTGGCTCCAGCTCATTTAAGCAGGCCCAGGCCGGTCGACTGGCCTGCTTTGAGCTCAACATTGTGCTCAAAATTCTGTTCTGGCTGGTCGGCTGCCCAGTCGACTAACTGCAACAGCTAGTTTTTGTAGCAATTGCTGGTCGACCGCCTAATCGACCAGCTGCCTTTCAGAATGGGAAGATTTGCTTTAATTAGCTAGTTTTTTGTTTTAAGTTTTTTGTTTTATCTCCAAATAGTTATTTCTTACTTTTTATGGGTTTGATCATATTTTTAATGATTATGATTAATCTCTAATGGCCATATCCTATTCTCCTTTAAATAGGGGTCATTGTAAAGAGTTTACAAGTTTTGAAGTTTTGAAAAGTTTTGAATAATCAAGAAAACAAGTTTTTGAAAGAGAAGTTTATTATGCTACCAATTTTCATATTTTCAAGAGAGTTTTCCTAATAGTTTTTATTAGGCCATCAAATATCAAATCCTTAGTATTCTCATACAAGCTTGAGCCAATCTCTTCTATATTTCTTCTATAGGATTTTTTGTAGTGAGAGTTTTGTTTGTAGTCAAGAGTCTTGATCACTAGTTATTCTTCATTGTATTGTGAGTGGTTGGAGACTGCAGCATCGAAGCGAGCTTGCGGGTTCGTGTATTGGGTTCTTGCGAGAATGAGTGAGGGATGTGTAACTCTGAGAGTTCTTAAGAAAATTTGTAACGTTAGATGATCTTGCAAGATCCTGCATAGTAAAAATCCTTCATTGCGGTGAAGGAAAGGATGCAGAGAAAGTTGCTCGAATCTCAAAACAAATTTCTCGTGTTTATAGTTGCTCCTCTTATACTCAATCTTGTTTATATTTTGCATACTCTTACTTACTTATCATTATATGCTTAATATTATTTCATATGATTGCACTCGTTTAAACTAAGAAAGCAATTAAGCACCTAAACTCTTATTCAAGAGGAATTATGAGGAGAAGTTCAGAGCCCTTCGCCGGGTATCCGGCTTCATTTTTTGATTATCATTTGTGTATTGATTTTGTTAGTTTAAGTTTTTTATTTTCGCATTTGATTAGCACATCACCAATTCACCTACAATTCACCCCTTCTAGGTGATTTCAATTAGTATCAACGCGAGTGCTCTTTATTATTAGTTTAACCAACATAGCATGATCCTCATTTTTTTAATCATATTATTGTTTACAACACACTTATGGATTTTCTCGATCCACCTATGCTTGAAATTCTTAACTTTCAAACTTGGAGGATTAAGATGAGTATATCTTAAATCCCTCGGAAGGGATGTTTATCTTTCCACTTCTAAAGAATTAAATCAATTGAATGACAAATCTCTTGAGGCTAATGTAAAAGCTACTCATGTTTTAAAGTTAGCCTTAAATAATGATTATCTCTCAGGGTTACAAATTTTGAATTCGCTTTTGTAGTTTAAAATACATTGATCTCTCTTAGCGAACAAGCTTCAAATGACAAGGAGAGAGACTTAGAAGAAGAAAGAGATACTCTCGACATGTGCTTCATGATCTAAAGAATGACTCCCTTGAGGTAAACTCCGAATATCATTTAGATTATATTGATCATAGCATGAATGAGATTGCTTTATTTTTTGAAATATTTGAAGAAAAATATAATTCGTTGAAAATTAAAAATAAGAACTTAAAAAGGGAAAATGATTCTTTGTCTTCAAAATAATTACTATTTTTGAAGGAAAGAAATATTTAAAAAACCAAGTTGGTTTTATTTCAAAAGAAAAATATTCTTTGAAAATTCAACTTGATTTTGTTTCAAAAGAAAATGAGACCTTGAAAAATGAAATTGATTTGTTTTCAAAAGAAAATGAAATTTGAAAAATCAATTTGTTTTTGTTGAAAAAGAAAAGGAAAATGCTTTGAAAGAAAAAAATTTCTATTTCTTTTAAGAAAATAAAAAATAATTTTGTTTCTCATGTATTCTCACACAAGGTTGACCCAATCTTTTCTATATCTATTCTATAGGAATTCTTGTAGTGAGAGTTTTGTTTGTGGTCAAAAGTCTTGATCACTAATTAACTTCTTCATTGTATTGTGTGTGGTTGGAAGTTGCGGTCTCGAAGCGAGCTTGCATATCATGCATTGGGTTCTTGTGAGAATGAGTGAGGGATTTGCTAGTCCGAGAGTTCTTGAGAGAACTTGTAACGTTGGGTGATCTTACGGAATTGTGCATAGTGAAAATTCTTCATTGCGGTGAAGGTGGGGACGTAGAGCAAGTTGTTCGAATCTCAAAGTAAATCTCCCGTGTTTGTGATTGCTCTTCTCTATCTCTCTCTCACTCTCTCATACTCACTCTTATTTATATCTTGCATGTTTTTACTTGCTTATCATTTGATTGCCAAAAAATAGAGATAAACAACCTTAAAAGGATGTTATTTGAAAGGCGGTTAAATCTCTGCCTTTCACAATTTATCCGCGGTAGCAAGGGCTATGCGGATCGAATCCACAGGGAAGAATGCGATAGAAACTTTTTGGAATCTTCTTAAACACTAAATTGGTTAAGTATTCTTCTAAGAAAAAGAACTCAATTGTTAAGTGTTAAAAATATAAAGAATAATATGAAATTTGGAGAGTAATCTAGGATTTTAGAAAATAGTTAAAGAAATATGACTTACTAATCATCTACCACCACTAACTTACTAACATATACAAGAATTTATTTCACTTTAAATCATAAAAGTTAGATTTTAGAGTTGCCTTTAATTCAAGTAAGATACATAAAATAAAAACTAAATCCTATTTGAAATAATCACTAATCAAGACCTAACATTAGACTATCAAAGCCTTCTAAGTATAGAATAAGAAGAATAACTAAGATTCAACATTAAATAATCAAAGCTATCTAAGTATAGAATAAGAAAAATCATTGAAAAGTATTAACATATATGGATTTAACTAGTCATCATCATGTGCCTTCAAGAACTTTAACTAATCTAAGGGTTAAGCATGCATATGATTCAATCAGTTTATTCTAACCTAGAATTAGAAGTGGTGGCGGAGAGATTAGTAAGTCATGAAAAAAGATTAGCTACTCATGATAAAAACTAAATAAAGATTGGTAGATGATAAAGCAAGTAAATAAAGCAAGTAAATAAAAATAAATTAGAAAGAAAAACCTTATTATTGATGTTGTCACCTTTAATTACAAAGAGACTCTTTCTTCTTTACAAAGCTTGAATTAGAAGTAGAACTAGAAATAGAACTAGAATCTAAAATATAAAAATTACAAAAGAAATTTGGAGAAGAGACTAAAAGAAAAATCCTAAGTTATGATCTCTGATGTGGAGAAGCTTGATAATGAGAGATTTCAGACCTTTAAATAGGCCTCAAATCTAATCACAATAGGATACAAATTAGAATGTTTTCTAATTCAATAGGAAATTTAGTCCTGTAGCAAGTTAGCATGTTGTTTGCTGAATATGACTTATCAGATGGCTGAATTGGATAGAGATGTAAACATAAGAATTATAACCCTTCAAGTCCTCTTTTTATAGCATCTTGAATCAATGGCTTTGAATATCTGTAGAAAAAGTTATGATCTGAATACTTAAACCTGTAGAGTCTAAATCCGAGTCTGAATTGATTTTGAACTCCATTTAATTTGAATTATCCTCCTTATGCCTATTAGGATTAGCTTTATCCCCTTCATCTTCTAAGACTTTATCTTCTGAATTTGAACTTAAATTTAGGAGATGAAGATTAATCCTTTCCTCCTTTGAATTTAATTTAATTTAAAATCCAACTTTAGATAGGATTAGGAATAAAAATGAAGCTTCTTGTATCTTTATCCTCTCATTTAAGTAACTACACACCATAATAAAAAAAAGGGTTAATAGCATTAATAAATAAAAGAATGATCAATGAATTAGTGTAAAAGTGATGATAAAAATATAGTTTTGGGGTACAATGAATATGCTTGATATTGTTTTATATGCTTGCACTCGTTTAACTCAAGAAAATAGTTAAGCACCTTAATTCTTATTCAAGAGGAATTGTGAGGAGAAGTTCAGAGCCCTTCACCGGGTATCCGGTTTCATTTCTTGGTTATCATTGTGTGTTGATTTTGTTAGTTTAATTTTAAATTTTCTCGTTTGATTAGCACATCATCTATTCACTTCCCTCTATGTGGTTTCACGTTGAATTTTGTATCTATTTTGCTCTAGCAACTACGTGTGCAAAGAAACTAGTTAGTTCAAGAGGACTTTCTGCATTGCCAAACATACTTGAAGGGATGTTTTCATTAAAAACTTTTTAATGAAGCTCGAGGGACCTTAAATTTCACCGTTTACTCTAAAAAAAGAATATGGTTTTGTTTGTTCTAGAGAAGTAATCCTAGTGATCTAAGCATAAGTTACTTTTCATTACTGTTAAGAAGGAATATGTGGTAAACATATGCCCCAGTGGTTGTTCTCCAGAAGCAAAAATAGTTATTTAGTGTTTCAAAGCACCATCTGCTGTCCTGTATATGATTCTATTCATTGTTTAAATTCCGCGTAATTTCAAATTTTGAAGTCGCATTGTTGGTGCACATGAAAACATCCATGTGCCCATTGATCTTCAAAAACTGAAAGAAACCATGTGTACCCTAGTTGAAGAATGTTCATAGTACAACATTGCCTGGTTGGTATCTGGTTGTTGCAGAAAAATGGTTCTTTTATGTCCTAAGACAAATATTGCTGAAAATTTCAGTATAACATGCATTAGGAATTTGTTCTAGAGCAACAACAAATGAACTTAACTGAGATATGATGGTTAACAAAATTTAATATGAGCAAAAACAAATCAATATGGCTTTCTTTGTTCTAGAGACAACCCTAGTGATTTGAGCATTAAGCAAATCTTTTCTGCAGTTAACAAGGCATATTTGATAAACCATATGCCCCAATGGTTGTTCTCCAGAAGCAAAATAGTTGTTAGTAATTCGAAGCACCGTTTTCCTGTCATGTATATTGTTTAATTCAATTGTTTATTTTCCATATGCCCAATAATCTTCAAAAACTGAAAGAAAATATGTGCGTTCGATCGGATTGAGTTGAACTCAGCATTGCTATTTAGGTCGCGTGGGCGCCTGGATGAAAAGTAGGTTCGTTGTCAAGATATTTGGGGGCTTTATTGGCCTCACAATCTTTTTCGCAAAAAAAAACATGTGCGTTCAATATAAAATGTTTTTTTTAAGAAAAAACTTGCAGTTAACCGCCAGTCTATGTAGACACAACCTATTCACATATGTTGCACCTCATGACATTCAGAGCAAACCCAACGACTTATCATGCGGCGACATGGGGGGCTGGTTATAGAATGTTAATAATAGAGAAATTGCATATATGATTGTCGTAAAATCCTATGCTGTAAAAATAATAGCCGAGACGAATAATATTGCATATGATTCTTCTTTTATGTATTTATGAATTAAATCATGTGTTGATGAACTTTCCAGTCATTAGGAATTTGTTATAGATCAAAAATAAATAAACTTAAAACTGAGATATGATGAGTAACAAAATTAATCATATTAACATCTCTATTCTCTAATTTTATGATACTATCCCAAATAAATCATATGTTGCGCTCGCGCTATCTTTGAAAACAACCAATTGAGGAATCCCAAACAGATAGAGAGGGATGCAGCTGAGAAGTGCCCAAAAGACAAGAACAAAAAACTAACAAGAGAGAAAGCAAACACAATCTTTAACGAGGTTCGACAATTAGCCTACGTCCTTGGGGCAAGGGGGAGAGATATTATTGATTCAACTATCAATTACATGTTTCTTCGAGGATTTCAGAGGGATTCTCAAAGGAATAGCAAAAGGATATAATTCATGAGGGTTCTAACTTTTATTTATAGCCAGAAAGTCTTAGGGTTTTAGGAAACTACAATTGGATTCTACTCCAAATCAGAAGCGAAGTCCGAATCCGCTCAGGAGAAGTTCGAATCCAGTCGACTGACCTTCTCCCTCGGTCGACCGGTTGGTCGACCGGGACCAACAGAGAAAACTGTGTGTCAGTCGGTCAACCGCTTTGGTCGACCGCTTCCTTGCTACGGTCGACCGGGCGGTGGACCGAGCTGTGCCTGTGCACATCGTGCACACCGGTCGATCGACCGGTCGACCAGGCCCTATCCTGGCCTGCTGCAAATAGCGTTCTCGCTTTCTCCAAACTCCGATCTTTCAATGAGTTTAAAAAACTCTCCCGATGTATTTTATCTCCTCTTATCTCCTCTCTCCTTACAATTCTCCACCTCGGTGAAGATTTTTCAAATCTGAACCGAACTCCAACGAACATCTGGCGAAATTGGCATACGATCTTGGCTTGAGCGCTCCGGATGAAATCGACACATGATTTCAGTGAAATTAACACACGATCTCGACTTGGCCAACGGATGAAACTAGTTCCTAAAAATGAATCGCCAGCATATATACAATTGATTTTCAATAATCACACCAGATTCAAATTGAGTTTGTTGTCGTCACTAAAAACTCTCTCCAAACTCCAATATTAATTGTATTGATTCCAAACTTCAGCTCTGCTATTCAAACGGAATGCACTATACATGCCTTCTAATCATCCACCGAAGAGAAACAACGCCATATGAGCCGACCAACTAACGTATCTACAGCTCAGCAATTGAATGGGACACCATTCCAAATGACCTCAGGAAGAATTCAACATGAGCCACCGCTGAATCTCCAACTGACTGCCTCTCTAGTCCAAATGTCTTCAAGATGATCCAACCAAATCTGAGTAGGGCACATCAAATGCCAATATCGGCTTAACAAACTGGATGCACAACCCCTTTATGCAAGCTTAATTATTTTCTCACCAGAAGATCAAATGTTCATCGAGATCACAACACTTCATCTCTACGTGAAGTCGAACTCTTCACCTCTACGTGAAGTCCAAATCAGCTTCCGCTGCCAATTCTCGAGAACTCAAATACACCAAATATCTTCATACAGGTTGCACACTAAACGGCTGCGCCTATGTGGCTGCCTACATACTTTGCCCAAGGGATCAAGCCAACCGTAGTTCATTAAATGAGCTCCATCGAGCTCAAGCAACTGTGATTAGATCTTCAGCAGCGAATCAAACTGGCTGAGTCATATGAACCTCCATGCCAATACTGTAACAACAACCTTCAATTTGTCATGGTTACCAATTTGAGATTCATGCTTCTTCACCCACCTTCGTGAATTTATCTTGGTTGCAATGGCTGCAAATAATTTGACATTCTCATTAGTGTCTTCAATCTGTTCAGCATCAAAAGTGGCTACATGATCTCAGCCGGTGTCACATCCGGTGAAGTCCTTACTGATACCGAACCAACTGGAGTTGGTGGAGTAGCATCAACCTCCACCCGCTATGATACATCCTTGGTTTTCAATATTTCCACCCCTAGAGAAATGGTAGACTTTAATAATGAAGTTTCATTAAATGTGACATGCTGACTCAATACAATCTTCTTAGTTTCGGGGTCCCATATCTTATAGCCTTTCGTGTTTCTTTTGACACCTAAAAATACAAACTTTTTTGCTCGCGGATTTACCTTGCCATCTTTGGGAAAAAGTAGGTTAGACTTTCAAATACCCGCAACAAATTATGATCTTGAGCAGCTTTTTTAGACAAACTTCTAGAGGAGTTTTACTTCCTATCATAGTCGATGACAATCCATTTAAAAGCTGGTTAGTATATACAATCGTCTCAGCCCAAAGTAATTTGTCTAATCGTGCATTAGACAACAAACACCGAGCCTTCCCCAGCAAGGAACATTGATTTTTTTAGCCAACCCATGTATTCTATATGTGAAGTGAGCACCAATACTAGTGTTCTGACCAAATTGTAGGAATTGGTTCTTGTATCTTTCAACATTACCATTTGAAGCTCCTTAATTTTCCTACCGGTCTGCTTTTTCATCATATCCTTCTACTTTACCAGTATACATAAGGCTTCAAATCTTTGTCTCATGGGATATATCCATCATTGTCTAGATAAATTATCAATAAAAGAGACAAAGTACCTATGACCTCCAAGTGATGCAGTCTTGGCAGGTCCCCAAATACTTACGTGAACATAATCAAGAAGACCTTCTGAGCGGTAAGTAGTAGTGCCAAATTTCACCTTCGTCTTCTTGTTCAGAACGCCGTGTCCACCCAATTCTATGTTGCAGGTAGATGCACCTTCCAATGATTCCCTCTTTGCTCTTCCGTGTCCGAGCCTCATACGCCAACCTGTGTAAAAACATCATCTGAAGAAATAGAAGTCTCCACCTGACCTGTAACTGTACTACCCTTCAAGTAGTAGAGATTATTTCAGCGGATGTCCTTCATAACCATCATTGAGCTTTTGGTCATTTTGAGAACACCATCTCTAATAGAAATCACAGGATCCAAAGTTTTCAAAGCACTAACTGAGATAGATTTCTTTTACGTTGAGGTACATATATCACTTTCTTCAATGCTCGTACTATCCCATCAAACATCTTGATACAGACTGTACCTATCCCTTCCACATTACACGGATGATCATCACCCATGACAGCGAAACATCATCTAACTTCTCAAAGCTAGAAAATCAGTCCCTATTTGGGCACATATGATAGGTAACTCCTGTATCTAATACCCACTCAGAATTACCTGAGTAACCAGCAGTAGAAGTAGTAACAAAGAAAGAGAATACAGATGAGTCTGAGTCCGATCCATCCGCCTGTGAAGTACTGGCGTGAGTACTGACCACCTATGCGAGATTTGCCTTGGTCTTCAACTCCTTCTTACCTTTGGCCTTTGAACAATCAACCTTCCAGTGCCCTAACTCTTTGCATATAACGCACTGATTCTTCTTCAGATCTCTGAAACCTGGTCTCGACTTTAATCTCCCATGATCACCTTTCTTCTTCCCATTAGAACTCCTGCCTCTTACCGCCAACACCTCTGCTGATGTACCTTCAAAAGAGAACCGCCTGTCCTGCATCCTTACTTCGTAATTTACAAGAGCAACTGACACCTCACTGTAGTTAATGTTAGCCCAAAGGTCCATCACTCTAGTTTTGATGATGATTAACTCATGTAGTTATAATATTAATAATCTTATGTCTATTTAGTTTCAAATATTTAATCAAGATCTTAGTCAGTGTTTAGCTTTAACAAAAGATTCAAAGTCAAGTTTTAAAACTAGCGTGTTTTGATTCAAGAGCTCGCGCATCAAGATTGCATCAAGTACTCAAGAGGAGTCTAGCTCATGGATTAAGGTTTGGACCAAGTTAAGAAAAAGAAGAAGATTTTCAAGACTTGAGTCTAGTTTTGTAAGTGTTAAGATTTTATATTTTAGATAAAATATAAATGATAGATTAGTTGTGGATTGCTCAAGCTCATACACACACAAAATTTATATGAGTTTTCTTAAAACAGTTTTAGTTTTAGAAAATTCCGTTTTGATTTTTGAACTTCATAGTATATCTTCATATTTCATGAATAGAGTTCATCAAAATGAGTTTATATGGTTTATATGTGTTTTAAATTTCATTCATACACATAGTTGATTTAAATGTTTAGAAATACTTATTTGATGTTTTCTATATTATGTGTTTGAGTTTTAGATTTATAAAAACTTATTTTAGAGCTTATTATCAAAAACATAGATATTTCATCTCATATGTATATTGGATCATATCCATACACTCTAAGCTTCAAAAGTGTTTAAATTATCTTATTTTTGTATTTGGAGAAGTTTTGAAAAAAGCATTTTTCAAATTAGAAATTGATTTTGAAAAATACGGGTTCTTGTTTAAAGCAAAATTTTTATATCACAAATATGGTTCAAAACAATTGTAATATGTGTTGATTTATGATCACACATATTTGTACTTCAAAGTATGTTAATGAACCAATTTTTGTAGAATTTATGTGATTTTATGGGATTTTATTTAAATTAAAAAGACCAAGTGTTTACCTCAAAATTTCAGACCAGGCCTTTTGCCGGTCGATCTGCCGGTCGACCGTGACAGAAGTCGATCGACCGGGCAATCGACCGATGTTGGCTTGAGGGCCGGTCGATCGGACGGTCGACCGCTATGCGCCCGTTCGACCATCCAGAGAGCTTTTGCTCTCTGGATCAGGCCTCGGTTGACCGAGCGATCGACTAGTGGGTCAAAGCCCTATGCACGGTCGACCGGGCGGTTGACCGACAGGTTGCAATGGTAAAAAAATATGACCGTTGGCGGTTGACCGGCCGTTCGACCGACAAGTCATTCTGACCTAATATTTGACCCCAACGGCTAGTTTTTGGGAATCTATATATGGGGGCTAGTTTGGGCTATTTTAGGTAAGATTTTTGGAGAGTTTCAAAGTCAGTTTTTCCTATCTCTATTAGAGGTTTTCTTCGCTTGTTTTAGGGCTAATACTTCCATATCAAAAGGAGAGTTTTCAAGAGTATTTTTCAAAAGTGATTTTTTAAGTCTTTCGTCATAACTCTATCCTAGTTTTTCTCACACATACTTGAGCTTTTCATTGCCATGTCTATCTTATAGGAGCTTTGTTGTGAGATTTATTTTTGTGATCAAGAGAACTGATCACAAGGTTTTATCCTTGTATTGTAAAGAGTTGTAGAGGTTGTGGCGTCGGTGAAGAAGTGTTTTGTGGTGATCAAGTGAAGTGATCACCAAGTATTCCGGCGTGTGGTTGAAGGAGTTGTAAGAGGTGCAGTCTTGACAAGCTAGTGTGCTTGCGTGTGTTGTTCTTGTGGGAATAAGTGAGAGACTTGTGGGTCCGAAGTTCTAGTGTGAACTCGTTGTAGCTGTTGCCGTACCGAGTGATCCAATAAGATTAGTTTTAGTGAAAATCCTTCATAGTGTTGAAGGCGGGGACGTAGAGCAAGGGTGCTCGAACCTCGAAACAATTCTCCCGTGTTTGTGATTGCTCTCTCTCTCACTTGTCTTTATATCTTACATGCTTATATAGTTTATCTCTTTTATATGCTTGATATACTTGTGCTTAACTGTTATATGCTTGGGATTGTTTGCTCACACTTTTATTCAACCAAGAGAGGCATAGTGATACCTCAACTCTTAATTTAGAGGAATCTTGAGGAGATAGTTCAGAGCCCTTCACCGAAAATTCGGCTACGCTCTTGTGTTATACTTTATGTGTTTAGCTTAATAGTTTTAATTTGCTTAAATAGTTTTAAATTCCGCATCATTCATCATTAGATTAGCTAGTACACCTATTCATTCCCCCTCTAAGTGTATTTTCAATTGGTATCAGAGCTTGTTGCTCTTAATTTGGGTCAACAACCTAGAGTTAAAGATCCTCATTTTTAGCTAATTACTATTTTTGAACACATACTTATAGATTTTATGACACCTCTCATATTTGATATTCTTAACATTCAAACTTAGAATGTTAAGATGTCAATGTATCTCAAAGCCCTAAGAATTCATGTTTATCCTACCATTATTA
The DNA here is from genome assembly GCA_038442645.1 of Agave tequilana. NCBI lineage: Eukaryota > Viridiplantae > Streptophyta > Magnoliopsida > Asparagales > Asparagaceae > Agave > Agave tequilana. Next base: position 61,716 of record JAVJIF010011972.1, on the reverse strand, counting down.
AAGATTCTTATTGTTTAAATGGCAAATACCTTGAGGCTAATGCAAAAGCCCTTCATGCTTTAAAATCTACCCAAATGATGATTATTTATTTAGGGTTCTAACTTTGATTCGGCTTTTATAGTATGGAACACACTTATATCCCTTGGTGAACAAAAGCAATACTATATGGGGAGTGACTCGGATGATGGAAGTGATACTTCTAATATATGCTATATGGTCCAAGGGGATGACCCCCTTGAGATAAATTCCGAATCCGAGTTAGAAGAAGATATTGACATGCCTTATGAGTTTGCATCTTTTTGTCAAAAACTTCTTGAGAGATATGATTTATTGAAAATTGAAAATGCTAAGTTCAAGAAGGAAAACACCTCTTTGGTAAAAGAAAATGATTCCTTTAAAAATAAATTTGAATGTGTTTTAAAAGAAAATAAATTATTGAAAAAGGAGAATATTTCCATGTCTTCAAAACTAAATGACATTTGTGAAGGAAATAATTCTTTGAAAAATAAAATTATTTTGGTGGAAAAAGAAAAAAATTATTTTGGAAGAAAATAAATCTTTGAAAAAGAAAAATGTTTTAAAAGAAAAAGAAAATATTTCTAAAAAGAATAAGGATTTTGTTTTTCATATTTCTTCTTCAAAATATGATAATGATATTTGCATTATGAAGAAGAACATTAATTGTTTGGGCTCCACTTTGAGCCAATGTACATTTAACCATAATAAATTGGAATCTATGTTTCGCGAGAAAAAAATTTTACATGCTCATGCACAAACTCCCTGGCATATATATGTATTTTATGCTCACAATCACACCACTCATATGCATGTTAGAGTGTACAAATGTACACATTGTGACCATAAAGGCCATTTAGCAAAGTTTTATTTTGATAAGACAAATCATGTAATGTTTGTGTTCCTTATGATGCTAACCCCCGTGGACCAAAAAAAATGGGAACCAAAATTCTCACCTCTTTTGTTTGATGTAGGTGTGGGCTCTCACATGACGTGAGAGGTATGATGCCTTGGTGCTGGATGCATGTGGACCTAGATGGACATACCTTATTGATGCATCGCTATCAAGGAAGTATGTTGGGAGGACCACCATAGTTTGGAGGCTTAGAGAATAGTGCGTATAGTTTGGTAACAATCTCTAAACTCTTATTTTAGTTACATGCTTTTACATAAATATTTTTAGCATATTTTGATTTTGTACTTCATGTGGTGAATACTTGTTTAGATTTAGTTTTCATTAAAACTCATGTTTATACTTGTAAAGTAGTGAGCTACACATGATTATTATATGTTTGTGCCTCATTGCTCATTTATACTCATTACATGTACATGTATAACATAGTTTTGATGATTCTTTCATTTATACTTGTTTTTCTAATTTTTTACATGTTTTGCTTCATGTATATGTTATTTTTGTCTAAAACTAATAAATATACATGTATACCCTTGAGTCACTTGCCTTCATGCAAACTCTATTATGGACTCGTTTGTGTTTGGGATATGTATGTATATTTTTAGTTTTGATAAAACATACATATATCATAAAGTTTGTTTGACTTTAATAAAAAATAAATTTTTATGATTTTCATATTTTTGATAAAAGAATCTCATGTTTATTTTGAACCTTATTGATTATTTCATGAATATGCTATTTACATGACTCTTGTGCACTCACATTGTTTTTGTTTACTCATATACTTGTTTTATGAGCACATTTTTTAGCCTTATAGATCTTGAGTTACAATTTTTGTGTACTTAGCAATGATTCATGGGATACATGATTTGGTTTCATATTTAGAAGGATCTTTAACTAGTTTTTCAAAAACTACTTTAATCTAGTTATTTATTCTTCATTCGGTAGTGTCTTCAATCTACAACTATTTTCAAATCTTATTTTTGAAAACTTCTACCCCTGAAGGGCGGATGGTTGGGTAACCATGTTTTGTATGATTAAATGAATATCTTTTATCATGTGCATGAATAGGGTGGTAGGTATGAGTTATACATATGATCTTAATGTTATTCTATTTTTGTATACTCATATTTGTTTCTTGTATATATATGCTTTAAAATTCAATTAGTATCAATTTCAATTGGTATTTTCATTTTCATACATACATATATATGATTTGATTGTGCCTGTTTTATAATATCGTTACATTCTTAAAGCACAAATTATATTTATGGTAAGCTTGAGTTTATTTCAAATGTTAATTGGTATCTATACTAACTTATACATTGATTTCAATTGGTATTTATTTGATATCAAAATAACTTCATGTTTCACCTTCAAATTGGTATCAAAATCTACTATTGGTATCTTAAATTTTTTGTACAAAGTGGTACCAACCTTTATTTTTGTCAACTACTATTTGATTTCATTGGTATCAAATTTTGTTTTACTGACTTAAGAAATTTTAAAATTTTGTTTTAAGGATTTTCAAAAATTTTGTTTTAAAATTTATTTGATATATATTGCTTATATGCAAGGGGAGCTTAACATCTCCTCTATATATAGATTCATATTGAGTGTATCTCACATTGAGGAGTTTAACCTCTCTTCTTTACGTGATACACTTGTGTAGGGGGAGCTTGACATCTCCGCTTATACATTATATATTACGATTTATGTGGGTTAGGATCTAGTCATCCCTTCTCATGTAATGCATGTATGCAGAGGGAGCTAACTTTACGCCTCTCCTATTCATGAATGTATATCGCATATACATCTTTATTGTTTGATTGTCCTCACCCCTTTATTGATGAACTGATAAAAAGAGGGAGCAGAATTTGGTGAGTTTATATATACATTGCTTAATATTTGACATTTATGCATATATGTTTTTGTTTAACTTTATGTATTTCTCTAAATATCGTTATTGTTTATTACTATGCATGAGTTAAGGGGAAGCTTCTATAAAACTTATCTTTAGTCTATGCATATATAACTTCATGAGTTTTGTCATCATCAGAAAGGGGGAGATTGTTACCCCAAAGGCTCATCACTTTAGTTTTGATGATAATTAACTAATGTAGTTATAATACTAATGATCTTGTGCCTATTTATTTCAGATATTTAATTAAGATCTTAAACGGTGTTTAGCTTCAACAAAAGATTCAAACTCAAGTGTTGAAACTAGCATGTGTTGATTCAAGAGCTTGCGCATCAAGATTACATCAAGTACTCAAGAGGAGTCTAGCTCATGGATCAAGATTTGGACCAAGTCAAGAAGGAGAAGAAGATTTTCAAGAGAAGGTTTTCAAGACTTGAGTCTAGTTTTGTAAGTGTTAAAATTTTATATTTTAGATAAATATAAAGGATAGGTTAGTTGTGCATTTCTCAAACTCATATATACACACTCACAAAATTTTTATGTATTTTCTTAAAACAATTTTAGTTGTAGAAAATTCCGTTTTGGTTTTTGAGCTTCATAGTATATATCTTTATGTTTCATGAATAGAGTTCATCAAAATGAGTTTATATGGTTTATATGTGTTTTGAATTTCATCCATATACATTGTTGCTCAAATGTTTAGAAAAACTTATTTGATGTTTTCTATATCATGTGTTTGAGTTTTGGATTTATAAAAACTTATTTTTGAGCTTATTATCAAAAACATAGATATTTCATCTCAAATGTGTATTGGATCATATTCATACACTCTAAGCTTCAAAAGTGTTTAAAATATCTTGGTATTTAGAGAAGTTTTGGAAAATAATTTTTCAAATTAGAGATTGATTTTGAAAAATACGGGTTTTTGTTTAAAGCAAAATTTTATATCACAAAAATGGTTCAAAACGTTTGTAATATGTGTTGATTTTTTATCACACATTGTACTTTAAAGTATGTTAATGAACTTATTTTTATAGAATTTATGTGATTTTATGGGATTTTATTTAAATTAAAAAGACCAAGTTTTTACCCCAAAATTTCAGACCTGGCCTTCAGCCGGTCGACCGGCCGGTTGACCGTGACAGATGTCAGTCGATCGGGCGGTCGACCGATATGCACAGAACGTGCACAACAGTTTTGCTTGAGGGCCGGTCAAGTAGACGATCGACCGCTATGGCCCCAATCGACCGGTCCAGAGAGCTTTGCTCTCTGGATCTGAACTCGGTCGACCGGGCGATCGATCGGTGGGTCAAAGCCCTGTGCACGGTCGACCGGCAGCTGCAATGGTAAAAAAATATGACCGTTATGTTTGACCCCAACGGCTAGTTTTTGGGAGTCTATATATGGAGGCTGTTTTAGGCTGTTTTAGACAAGATTTTTAGAGAGTTTCAAAGCCAATTTTTCCCATCTCTATTAGAAATTTTCTTCACTTGTTTTAGGGCTAATACTTCCATATCAAAAGGAGAGTTTTTAAGAGTATTTTCAAAAGTGATTTCTTGAGTTTTTCACTACAACTCCATCCTAGTTTTTCTCACACATACTTGAGCTTTCCATTGCCATATCTATCTTATAGGAGCTTTGTTGTGAGAGTTGTTTTTGTGATCAAGAGAAGTGATCACAAGGTTTCATCCTTGTATTGTGAAGAGTTGTAGATGTTGTGGCCTCGTTGAAGAAGTGTTTTGTGGTGATCAAGTGAAGTGATCATGTAACACCTCATCCTCAGAATACGTACACAGCTATGTGTCCTGATTTTTGGAGCGTATTTCCTTATTTTCTATTATTTAATTCTTACTCATATAGCAGTACGACATGATTTGACCTTTCTGGTATTCAGATTTGACTGATTTCAGTTTCAAACATTATTTTTTAATATTCTAAATTTTTCATGATTTTTTGAAATTTTTCTAAATTAAGTTGTAAATCTTCAAAACCGGTGTCGACCAATACAGCTGACTGACTCTCAGATTTTTAATTTACAAACAGAGTTGAAATTCTAGAAATGGCTTTCATATTATTTCTTCAAATTATATTTTCTACCTAAATGAATTTTCTGAGATGTTTTAGAATTTATCAAAAATCCGGCCGACCCGGTGTAGACACCGTCCACAGTGGATTTCAAGATTTTTATTTTGAAAATGGGATTGAATTCTGAAAACTGATTTCACCAAATAATTTAAAATAATATTTATTATTTTTGAGAAATTTTGAGAAATTTTTCAAGATACTTCATTTTTCGGGCTTTTCTTGAGTTTTCGGTGTTTTCCGAGATACCGGAATTCTATCATGATATTTTGCTTTTTCTGTCTCCTTACTGACGCGAGGTTCACCCAACCTGAATTTAATATTTAATGCGGGAACTCTCTCCATTTCACATTTAATGTTATGTCCTTCAAAAAAATCAACTCTGATCTGATCACCATGCGTTTTTTTTCTTTTCTATCAACGCGATTCTCGCGTTTCTATCTGAAACGCGGATCTCATCTCTGCGTCTGACTCTCTTTTGCCAGACGCGGATTTCATTTAATGAGACGCGGCCCTTTTTTTTGAAAGAGACGTAGCTTTCATTTATAGGGTGGCAAAGTTGTAATAATCAAACCCCTTCTTTATATATACCCACCTTTCTTTCTCTCTCTTTCATTTTTTTTCCTTTCCTTCTCCATTTCCAGCCAACGGATTTTTTCCTTTCCTTCTCCATTTCAAGCCAACGGCAGCAGCAAAGGTAGCCGCCTTGCTTCCTTTTGCCGGCCACCCTCTTCACTTCCTTCACCACCAACTCCTCCACCTTTCTCTCCTCCATCTCCTCCACCATTCTAACAACAACGACAATACTATCTCCACCATCTTCTTCTTCCTCTTTTTCCACCAAGAAACCCATCTTCTTCATCATCTTCTCTACCATCTCCACCACCACCTACATCATCGTAGCCACCACCAACCACACCATCATCCTCTCCTTGGAATACTCTTTCCAACGAGCTATAGCTTCATTCTCCGAAGTCTCGTTTTCAAAACTCTATTTTTCCCTTTTGAACTACCCTTGTACCCTCTAGATTACTTAGGCTTGGAGCTTGGGCCACCTTCTCCAGCTAACTCTGGCTAACTCCGGCCACTGCCGGTGATTACCGGCCAAGCCATGGTCAACCTACCTCTCTCTTCTCTTCTTTCTTTCCTTTGCTTTTCTTTCTTTCTTTCCTTCCGTCTTTACTTTCCTTCCTTTTTCTTTTTTTTTCTTCTCTAAATTTTCCCCCTCAAAACCTGCGTCTCTCCCTCTCCCAACACTGCGTATCTGTCCCCTCCTTTCCTGCATCTCTCACATCTCCCTATCTCTCTTTCTCTTATTGTGTGATTGTTTGACGCGGAGTTTACCCACTGCGTCCAATTAATTATTTAACGCAATTTTCACGTTCTTGTGCTAACGCCATGCGGAGCACGTGCTCGCGTATGCGTTCTTCCTGTGTTATGACTTAAATGCCGGTCTCAGACCCTGCGTTTTGACATCCATGTGACGCAACCCCGCGTCCGTGGCCCCTGCGTCTACATTCGCCTTTTTCTGATTCATCCTTTCTCCTCTTCTTTTAATATAATATCTGTTATTGAACGCGTTGACGCGTTGGTTACCTAGATTCTGGAGCTTGGGATTTTTCGGTATTTTCTTAAGATTTAGGTGAGTGTTCTCTCTTTCTTTTAGATTTTCCCGCTTCGTCATGTTGACTAGTATTGCATTATTTTCCTGACATACTTGCATGTATCATGCTATCATTTGTCACCTGCCTAATATCACCTCCCAGTCATATGTCTCATGGCACCTGATATACTACTACTTGATATTTGCCCCGCTATGACATATCGATACTTGGCTTAAGATTATCACATTTACGGGAATCATATACCTGTTATCCAATATCATATACAGTGACTTGAATTTATAGTACTCATGTACTCTTGGACTTCTGAAATCCTGATCATACCTTGCACCTGCTATTCCCGTAAACTGATAATTGCATAATAAGTCATAAAAAGGGACAACTTGCATTGGGTCAGAGGAAACTTGTGGCTATCAATAAATGTTCGTATTTATAGTGGTATTAGGTATGTTGCGCAACTACATGTCTGGTTTGACCATGAGAAAAAAATCTAGCTAAGCATCATATAGAAGATGGAGAAGATTACATTGGAGAAGAAAGGAGACATCTTTACATAAATTGTCACCATCTATTATATCAATATCTCTCTATCTCTCTTTGAATCTCTCAGCCCTACTACAAGATCTAAAAACAAAATGAAAATATAAAATAAAAGAGAAAGAAAATCCTAATCTACAACTAGAAGAGAGAAATCTAGCCTAAAAATTAAATCTGCTCGCGTTCCGGGCCACTACAGGGCTATATATAGGCAATCGGGGTTTCTAGAAGACGATACGGGGCCACCTGTCGAAGATCGATGCGTGGCCCCACCACATTGCCGTGAAAATGCGACATTTGCCGCGTTTCGCGACAAAAACAGGGACTTAGGTCCCTGGTTTTGGCGAGGAACTTCCCATCGCATCTAGGACCATATTGCTATATTCTGATTTTGATATTTTTGCCCGGATATTCGTCTGACGTGTGCAAAGGTCTAGATTCAATGTATCTTTTAGAAGTTTCCTTGCTTGGCTTCCAAGAATTACAGATTTAATTGCCCAAAAATGGGTTTAAGTAAGCTCTTATTACCCTTTTGCCCTCCTTGTCTTGATTATCTGCAAGAGAGATCAAAACACGATTTAGATCGACATTTTATTCATAAATCAGTAGGAAAATGCGATATAATAATGCAGAATTGTAGACTAATCAATTTTCAGTTAAGTGTTTATCTACCATTGATCAAGGTAAGAGTAAAGGTCTCAATACTCTTCATCAGGAAGAGAATTTAATAGAATCATTGCTTTATCTTCTTCATTGATCTTCACATCCACATTAACTAAGTCTGTAAGAATCTTGGTGTAGTTATTTATGTGTTAATCAATGGAGAGTTCTATCTTCATTTGGAAGCGATAAAGCCTCCTCTTCAACTGCAATCGCGACTCGATACTTTTTGTCAGATACTTTTTCTTTAGGATCTCCCACAGCTATCTTATAGATGTTTCATGTAACACATGATACTTGATGTATTGAGTCAAACAAGGCCATATAAAACCATACACCGTTCGATTCATCTTCTCCTAATCTTCTTCAGAAGTAAAATCACTCCTTTTCTCCAATCCTAGAGTGTTTTTGAGGTTTGATATCATCAATACATCCATTACTTCACATCTCCACATACCAAAGTTATTCTTGCTATTGAACTTCACCACATCAATCTTCAATGAATGTGGGTTCATAAATTTTACTGTAGATGTACTATCTCTAGTTATCTTCTCAATAGATCCCTCAAAACAATACGGAAAATAAATGGAGTTAGATAAAAAAAACTAGATAAAGATAGGATCTTTACCTCAAATTGAAACCCTAGAAGAGTTTCTGAAATGATCTACTCCACCAAATTTGATTCCTTGTGCAATCCAAATGTTGTTTTGAGATCAACACGATCCCACAAACAGTCCTAATGCTGCTTCGAGATCGACACATGATCTCCACCAAATAGCAACCAATGCTCTTGGAATCGACCCACGATTCCACGAAGAACCTGGGATGCTCTGATACCACTTGTTGTGCTCGCACTATCCTTAGCAACAACCAATTGAGGAACCCCAAACAGACAGAGAGGGATGCAGCCGAGAAGTACCCAAAAGATAAGAACAAAAACAAACAAGAGAGAAAGTAAACACAATCTTTAACGAGGTTCAGCAAGGCAAGGGAGAGAGATATTGATTCAACAATTAATTACAAGTTTCTTTGAGGATTTCAGAGGGATTCTTAAGCCAATACGATACAATTCATGAGGGTTCTAACCCTTATTTATAGCCAGAGAGTCTGAGGGTTTTAGGAAACCACAATTGGATTCGACCCCAAATCAGAAACGAAGTCTGAATCCATTCAGGAGAACAGTTTTCAGTTGACCGGGCTGGTCGATGATCGGCAAAAAGCAAGTACTAAAATAAGAGAAGGAGTGTGGGTTGATGTTACTGCTTTTGCGATTCTTCCGTAGTAGCGAAGTGGTATACGGGTCGTATCCACAAGGAGGGAGAGCGATGGAAGCGTGATGCGGCTTCAAAGTTCAAGAAGAAAAAAAGTTTTTGTGTCCAAATAAAGAATTAAAAAGTGAAAACAAGTTGTTTGAAGAATTGTTGGAAAATATTTTGGTGGTTTATAAAGAGTGATTTTTTTCTTAGTTGTAAAAATGCATGGCTAACTTTCTACTAAGTGCTCCCACTAATTTCTAACTTTTGGAAGATAGCCTCACGATGGATCATAGGCGAACACAAACCTTTTGTATTGGAACTATTCACGTAGAAATCGAGTGAAAGTTCATCCTAAAACTTAGCTTTACACGACAAAAACTCGGACATTCCTTTATCAAGATCCGATAGAAGGCGAGAATAAGGGAAGACTCAAGTGCACTATTGGTATCGGCAAAGTTAAAAGGAGAAGTCTCTAACTTACAATAACAAGTAAAGTACACAACTCATACGTCATCAAAACTCATTAAGCATGAAGTATAAGAAAGTAAATACTTGTAGGTAAATTAGAGTTAGAACCCTCGTCTTAAGATGTCATACCTATTGTTTGCACAAGGCTTGTTTGACACTATTGACTCATTTGGGTTATCAATCAAGTGTTAAAAATTAGTGGGTTAGCAGTTAGTTAGCCATGCTAATGAAAAGTTAGTTAGTCATAAAAGTAAAAGAAACAATAAAGGAAAAGAAGTGGAGAGAGGGAGTTACACTACAAGAAAACAAAAGAAAAGAAAAGTTAAAGAGAAGAAGTTACACTAAAACAAAGTAAAAGAAAAGAGGTGAAGAAGAAAGAAGTTACAATACAACAAAGAAGTAAAAGTAAATGGCAAAAATAAGTAAATTGGAAAGAAGGAAGAGAAGTAGTACTTATATTATCTTGTCACCCTTCAAATACAACCCTTTACACACTCTCTCTTTCACTCTAATGGTTAAAACTTAAAAGTAGAAGAAGAACAACAACAACAACTACAAACTAAAAACAAAACTACACAACTTGTTCTAACTCTGGATCTGCTCAAACTGAAGACCCCAGGGGGTATTTATAGGCACCAGGGGAAAGGGGGCCACGTGGGAAGCACGTGGCCCAAAACGCAGGCGCGCGCGCCCAAAGGGCCGCAAAAACGCGGCCAGGGCCGCGTTTCCGCGGTCCAGGCTGGGCGGCGCGCGCCCAGTTTTGGGCAGTGCGCTGCCCAGTCTATCTTCTGTCCGCCTGAGCTCCTGGATTTTCGATTTGATGCCCTACACTGACAAAATCTTCACTCTAAAGTCAATGGCTACTTGGTAGGCTCTTAATCACCAATTAAATGGTGATTTAGGTCTTCTTCTTCATTTGCACACCATGGACGTAGGATCAATCAAGTAAGGTTTTATTAGCAAAATTTTACATGAAATAAATATGAGAATGTGATAAAAATTATGCAAAATTAGAGACTAATCAGTCGACCGACCTTGTCCCTCGGTCGACCAGTTGGTCGACCAGGACCAACAGAGAACAACTGTGTGCCAGTCAGTCGATCACTTCGGTCGATCGCTTCCTTGCTACGGTGGACCGAGTGGTCGACCGAGTTGTGTCTGTGCACGTCGTGCGCGCCGGTCGACCGGGCGGTCGGCCGACCCCTGTCCTGGCCCAATGTGAACAACGTTCTCACTTTCTCTGAATTCCGATCTTCCAGTGAGTTTAAAAAAACTCCCGATGTATCTTATCTCCTCTTATCTCCTCTCTTCTATATCATTGAATGTGATGAAAGTGGAGTAACGCCTTTAGGGTGTAGTAAACAAGTTCAGAATTCTATTATATTTCTAATGCAGTCCTACGCATTATATATTTAAAGATATGATTCATAACTTATATTACATTTTTGTTTTTCTAATCAAACTTGCGCAGATCTAATGATAGATTTTCAAATCTATGTGTGAAAACAAATTTCGGTTTATTCATAGTTTAGAAGTTAAATTTCTTATCCCCATCTTTCTTGCACGCGTATGCCTGAAGTCTAGTCTTATTCTAAAATGCTTTCACAACGAAGCCTGCATACGCTACCACTGATTCTATCTGAATGTATTTTTCTTCAGAATAGACATGACATAGATAATTCCCTTTCCTTTTTCTCATCAGTCATCAGCAGGAAAGAAAATTCCTCAGCACCACCATGACTACAAGACTTTACGTAACATTTCTAGTATTTACATCAATCTTTCGCTTAATCGCTCTGAGCTTAACACCATGCTTGAATCCCACAACTAGGCCATAGTCAAGCTCCAGAGGCGATTCCGTCTTAGGGGAGTGCCTGAAGATATAGGATCTGTAGAGCCGAATGAGGGCCAGCTTCACCTCTTGTATTGCAAACTTTTGCCCAATGCACGCTCTTGGGCCGATTCCAAAGGGTATGTGCGCGTACAAGTGCCTTTTCTTCTCTTCGTCACAGTCAGGGTCGAACCTCTCAGGCCGAAACACGTCTGGCTCGGGAATTGTTTGGGGTCTTTGGCAAGAACTCCCAGTGCAAGCCAAACCCATGTGCCCTACAAGATCGAACAACATTCTTGAATTTTCTCTGTTTCAACAGGAGTTGCCTATTAAAAATGAATGAATTTTCTAACCTTTGGAAGTACATAACCTCCGATTTCAACTTGTTTAGATGTCTCTCTGGCAACTAATGGCGATACTGTGCAATACCTCATTGATTCTTTCACCACCTGCACGATAATTATCTATCATTCAGCTTTTTTTTTTTTTTTTTAACTTCCTACCCAAAAAAAAAATAATAATTAGAGACTGCCAACAAGTGTTTCTCTATTTTTTTATAGTGTCACAGTAGACATATTCATAATTATACATTTTTGTTTAGAGGCAATTATTGACTAGCATTATATATGTCTATTGCGAGAATTATGATAATTATGATCATAGAAATAGCTACTAATATCATTTTTTTTGTTGTAGTACATCGATATGTGTACTTGCCTGATCAAGATAAGGGAACTTAGACTGCAGGTCATCAGCAGTCGGAGCTGCATCCACAGGAGCGAAGCTATCAATCTCCTGAATCATCTTCTTCTCGACTTCTGGATGTTCTGCCACTAAATAAACCGTCATCACCAAAGTAAAAGCACTAGTCTTTGTTCCAGCAAGAAGTTGCTCGTAGACGAGTGCTTGTATATAGCTATGAGCAAAAAGGTCCTTGCCAGCTGATCCCAATGAGTCCCTCGCATTCAGAACGGTCGCCAAGAAGTCCTTGGACTCTCGCGTCCTCTCTCTCGACCTCTTCTCTATGATTGCGTCGATCTGCTCACAGAGCATCTCATTGGTGCGGCGCATTTTGTAGTCAGCGGTGCCAGGTATCCGTTTAAGGATTTCCCTGCACGGGTTTTGCAGGACAGGAACAAGCAGGCCAGTTATGGTCGAGAAGGAGCTGTTCAGGTCCATCTTCAGGGACTCGATGGTGTGAGTATGTAGCTTGAGAAATCTAGACACATCATCATCATCATCATCTCCGGGGGATCCTCTGGAGAGGCCGAACTGGACTCCAAAAGCAGTCTCTCCTATGATGTCGATGGCCATTTTAATGGAGAGATCGGAGAAGGGGACGTCTTCGCCTTCTTTCATCCTGGAGACGTTGAGGAAGAGAGAGTCGATGTGAGATTGCATTGTGGGGATGAGAGTGGCGAGGTGAGAGGGCTGGTAGAGGGAGATGATGGTGTTTCTCATGGATGACCACCTCGAGTCCCTGCAGCAAAACATATATAGCTTCTCATCAGTGATATATGTTGCATACGAGCACATACAACAACAACAGCTAACATCCTTTATTTCAATCTTTTGAGGGCTGCTGTATGATCCTCTTCTTGTCCATTCAGTTTCATCAAGAATCATGTCAGCAACATGAATCATTGACATATCACAGTAAGGACTAAGAAATCAATATATTCTGTTTGATATACGCTCCATTTAGTATTCACTTGTAAATATAATGAATACAGTAGATGTTAAAATACTTAATATCTACTCCAATTATAGTTAGTATATGTTATCTTTATATTTTAATGAGAACTATTATATACGCGTAATGGAAACAATTTATAATTCACATATCTTTGTTATACATGCATCAGTAGATACACCTTTTCAGTATAGTAGTTCAAACATTTGTTTGGATGTATTTAATCTGAATTTCGTATATCCTTCCCATGTCAGAGCGAACTTGGAAAGTGAGTAATAATTTTAGGGTTGGATCTAGTTTGCAGAGTGATACTCTGCTCTATTTATACCTTTAACTAAATACCAAAATAAATTCTTATAAATAAAGACAAGAAAAAAAGTGGGTCGCAAAACTTACATAGGGAATGTGCCCATCTTCTCCTTATTTTCCCCTGTAATTAATATTTCTATAATATTTTGTCTTTCTAGTCTTTCATTTTGCAGTAGATGACAGAACTTTTAAATTAAAACTATAGAGACACGCTTCACGGGGCATATCACACACACACACACACACACATATATATATATTTTAGAATAAACGGTGAAGCTCATGGACTCCCTTACGTTTATTAATAAGTTGTTAATGAAAACATCTCCGAAAAAGAGTTATAAAAGATAGAAAACAACCTAATATAAAACAGTTTCCATGCATATGCAATACAAGAGAATTAAAATCAAATGTACAACAACAGTGGAAAATCAAATTGTCTCACAGAACACTTACCATGGTCTATATGCATGGTAGAAAGACCAGATAAGATTCATTAAGCATCAGTTTTCTCTTTTTTAAAGAAAATTATCTTCATTTAGCAGGAACTTCTTTGCTTCAGTATAGGATCTCGCTTCTCTTTCTTTTAGGGCGGCTCTCTTATTGTTTCTTCTTACCACGAACTTTTTTTAAGAAATCTATCTTTTATTTCCACTACTCTATATAAAATTATTTTCTCTCTCCAATCTACTTAGTTTCATTCAAATTAATCTCAACAATTTCAAGATACCACGAGCATGTTTCTGTTTATGCAATCAATTAGTTTCTCATCAATTTCTATCTAGATAGAAATCAGTCAATGAACAAATCATAGGCTACTTTAACAATTCAAGATTCTTATTCTTCATCTTGATCATCATCTGTTACCTTGTGAGGAAAAGTCCTTGCTCATGGAGAGGGGATCCAGACGTAGGTGAACGTATGCTCCTGTTCTTAATGTCCTTGAACTTTTTGATCCCCACCTCTCTGCACAACTCCGGGTCGGCCACCATCACCACTGGTTGCCTCCCCATGTGGAATCTACTCCCATATGCATGTAACACAAGGAAAAAAAAAAAATTTGTCACAAACATCCTTTCCAAGTATATAAAAAATAGGTCATAGGGTTTTATTCATAAATACAGAATGAGTAAATGTTAAACTCACTAATATTTGAGCACTAGACTAATTAACAGGTATACGATTAGTTCTAACATGACTAGTTTTTCTAGCTAGTCATATCCAGCTAATAGTTAACATGTGAGGGCCGTATATGATTCAAGGGATAATCACCACAAGTCATAATTTGAGTTAGAAACTTTTGGTTAGAAAACCATTATTATAAATTATATAATAACACTTTTTTTTAGCTCAAATTTCATGTTCTCAAATATCAACTCAAGAGTATGACTTGTGAGGCTATACTCCGTAATTTATATACGGACTCTCATATCATAGAGACATGAGTTAGATTTGAGTTAGAAAGTCGAAGTAATAATATGTTTCGAGTACTAAACCAAAAAAAAAAAAAAAACATTTATCTTGAATGGTAGGTCTTGAAAATACCTAAAGATTGGCCCATACTCCTTGGCAAAGACTCTCAATAAATCTGGTCCATACTTGGCTAGCAAGGGAAGGTGTCCTACAAGAAAGGTGGTGGGAGGTCCGGGGATCTTCCTCAGTCCCCAATAGGGTGCATAGAAGTAGACTAAGAACCCTAGTACAATGATGGCTAGGGTTAGGAGATAAGGGCCCCATGACATCAAGGGTGTTTCAATCTCCATTAACCCCTGTAGCCTGCTTCCCATATGTGTGTGAGAGAGAGAGAGAGAGAGATTTGGATACAGAAATTGTTGTAAGTAGGACACCTATTTATACAGAGGGGGTATGGCCTTGAGTACAGGGAGAAAAAGTGGTAACATGAGTGGAACATGATGGGATTTGGCAATAAGAGATGCTCACATTTCTAACCACAAAGTTAAACATCTTTATTAATACTCCACAAATGATAGTACATGAGTGGAATATTTGCCTCTTCTAGTAACAGGGCGAGAGTTAGGTTTCTAACTCTTACTAATTCTTTCAAACACGCTAAAATGATTAGAGTTAGAACAAACAATAGTTTGGATATTTTTGAAAAATAAAGAGGCAATAATTAGTTTGCCTGTCTTTGTCTAATGGAGTTGGGAGATGTTAGCGAAACCTCCTCCCAGCAGGTGTTATTAACACCTTAATCTCACTTTCAAAAAGCCATAACCCTACACTGTCACGCACCTAGCCATTTACTCTTACAAATAACCATAACTCCTTACTCTCTTTCAAATAATTCCGAAGCAAATTATTTCTTAAATCTACTCTCAACTTTTCTTTCAAAAACCTAAAAGTGTGTTTGGTTTGAACAGGAAAATCGATAATCGTAAATGAGAAAACTCATTTTCCTTTTTCCCTTGTTTGTTTAGCATCGGGAAATCGCAAATGGGAAAAACCATTTTTCCTTTTCCCTTTTCACTTTTACACCTTTCGTTTTCTCTTTTATGCTACTATTTTCTCACTTGTAAGGTGCTACAGTTAATTTTGTGATCATAAATCTTACATGTAATAAGTTGTAATACAAAACAGTTAATTTTGTGGTCATATAAATCTCACTTGTAATCTAATTGCAGTTCAAAAAAGTGTCTTGATAATTAATATTTATTTTAATATTATTTGATATTATTAAAATTTGTAAAAATTTATCATTATTTATAAAAAAATATTTTAATATTTAATTATTTTAGTTAGTTTATTATTATTTTAATAATTTATTTTTTATTATTAGTTTAATATTTTTTATTAATATTTAATATTTAATTGACTAATTTATTATACATTTTATAATAGCAGATTTAATTTAATAATATTGGTTTTATTTAAATCACCAAACAGTTAATTTTGTGTTCAATTTTTTCACTTACACTTCACATTACAACCAAACACCGTAAAATACTTGCACAAATTTTAATTTCTCACTTACATTTTCACTTTTCTATCCTCAATTTTCATTTGCATATTTTTCTCCCACTCACATCAAACCCAACACTATTGCTCCTCTAGGCAAATAAGACTAGGTATAGAATAAAAGAGTTAGAGAAAAAAATATCTAGTAGCTAGTCCAGAAGGGCCTAGAGAAAGAATATCCCAGAGAGAAAATTATGCACCCATGGCTTATGGCATGGATGGTGCCAACAAGCAAAGGGGAGGGAATCTGAGCCCACTTGTGGCGAATGACAATCAGAGAAGTGCATTATGGGTAGACATAGAAGGGCAAAGCCAAGTGATGCGCAATAATGGCGAGTTGAGTGACAGGATTTGTCACTTCATGCAGAAAGAATAACGCAGTATAAAGATGCTTCCAATATCGATCATGATTGCGTGGAAACTCAGGATCTTCCTTGTCCTCTGGAAATTTATAAGGCCATTGCTTTTTGACATTGACCCCGTTTTTTTGCCAAAGTGTGGCTGGATTTTTGAGAGCTTATGCTCTTTTGCACAGTGAGATTAAATTAAAACGTTATCTTCGTTTATTATGATCATCCTTCTAGACATTGGCTAACACACACTTGACTACTTTTAAAAAGATTTGAATATGAATTCTTCTCACTCAAATTTAATAATACAATATTCAAATGCATCTACATTATATTTAAAGTAATTAAAAATAAAAAATTAAATAATTTGTATTTTTCTTATTCATAGATCAAGTAAGCACAAGAACTGCTGAAGGTACCATATTATTTAGATTTATGATTTTAGACATACAATTCTAGATCCGATCATTTGATCATGATCTAAACATTTAAAAACCTCACACATCAACTTTTATTTCAAATATTCTACATCGTTAAATTAACTAACTCATTATTTCGGCAATTCATTTTAAGCTTACTTGATAAATAAACAAAAAGTATTCAAAACACTTGAGTTTTTAATTTTAAACACTCTTAACAATGTAAATGAATTCCAATGGAGTGGATTTCCTATTTGAATGGCCTATTATTAAATTTGAATGGAAATGACTCATTTTCATATTCTTCCCAAAGGACCCAAGTCTCTCTCTCTAAAGAGAGAGACTTGTGTCCTTTCAAAAAGATTTGAGCACGGATTCTTCCCACTCAAATTCAACCCTCCGACATTTGAATACAAGATCCATTCTGTTGAAGGTGATATATATTACTTCAAGTATCTATAAATCAAAAATTAAGTGTTTTGAATACTTTTTGCCCATCCATCAAGCGACGCAAAATGGACGGCCGAAAGTATTGAGTTGGTTAGATTTATATTTTTAAACATACAAATTCTCGATCCGACTATTTCATTATAATCTAAACATTTAAAAACCCCTACAAACTAATTTTTATTAGGTTTCAAATGTTCTACACTGTTAGACTAACCAACTCACTATTTAGGCCGTCCATTTTTTCTCCACTTGATGGATGGGCAAAAAGTATTTAAAACATTGATTTTTGGTTTATAGATACTTGAAATAATATATATCCACTTCAACGGAGTGGATCTTGTATTCGAATATCAGAGGGCTGTATTTGAGTTGGAAGGATTCGTGCTCAAATCCTTTTGGAAGGACACACAAGTCTCTCTCTCTCTATATATATATATAGAGAGAGAGATAGACTTGTGTCATTCTGAAAGGATTCGAATCAACTTCTTCTCACTTATAACCCTACGACATCCGAATCTAAGATCCACTCAGTTGAAGTTGATCTACATTATTTCAGGTAACTAAAATAAAAAATCATATATTTTGAATACTTTTTTCCCATTCATAAAGTTAAGCTCAAAATGGACGGTCAAAATAGTGAGTTGGTCAGTTTAACGGTATAGAATATTTGAAATCTAACAAAAATTTGTCTGTGAGGGTAATTAAGTGTTTAAATCATAATGAAATCATCGGAACAAACATTTGTCTGTCTAAACATGTAGGTCTAACCAATATGCTGTTTTCAGCCGTCCATTTTGCGCCTACTTGATGGATGGATAAAAAGTATTCAAAATATATGATATTTGGTTTTCAATTACTTGAATAATGTAGATCGACTTCAGCAGAATGAATCTTGCATTCGAATATCGTGGGGTTGTATTTAAGTGGGAAAGATTGGGCCTCGAATCCTTCCAGAATGGCATGAGTCTATCTCTTTATCTCTATATAGAGAGATATTTTTGCACTTTTTGATTTTTGTTAATAGTCTTACTTAAAAAAATGAGTCCATTAGTAATAGTAGTGAATAGGGTAAGCATATAATCAATAGCGAATCGGGTAAGCATTGTTGGCCCAAAGGCCCATCACTTTAGTTCTGATGATGATTAACTCATGTAGTTATAGTTTACTAATGATCTTGTGCTTAATTAGTTTCAAATTTTTGACCAAGATATTAGAAGGTATCTAGCTTCAACAAAGGAGTTTTGGAGCTTACACATGTAGATTCAAGAGCTCGCGCGTCAAGATCGCATCTAGCACTCGGTTGGAGTCAAGATCGTTGGATCGCGTTTGGATCGAGTTGGTTTGGAGATAAGAAGACCTCAGTTTGTTTAGTTTAAGATTGTTTAGATCTTGTGTAAAGATAGCTAGTGTTGATATGCTCAAGTTCACACGCTCACACACAAGTTTAAAGTTTATTGGTTTCGATTTTCGATGTAACCGATTTTGGATTTCATGTCAAAAATATAGATAGATATCTTTATATGCATATTGGATTCTATCCATATACAATATGCTTCAAATTTGTTTCAATATTATGTTTTTGTTTTTACATGTGTTTTGGAGAAAACGGTTTTCCATTTCAAAAATTCAAGTTTTGAAAAATACCGATTTTGGTTTAAAGCCAAATTTCAATATCACAAAATGGTTCAAATTATTTATAATGTGTTGAATTTTAGCCACACATATTTGTATTTTAAAGATCTTATAGGAACTTATTTTTGTGAAATTTATGTGATTTTATAGGATTTAATTGAAGTTAAAAAGACCAAGTTTTTAATCCCCAAAATTTGTGACCTGGCCTTCTGCCGGTCGACCGGTCCGGTCGACCGATGTGCACAAGTGTGCATGGCCAGAGGGCTTGAGGGCCGGTCGACCGTCCAGAGAGCTTTGCTCTCTGGATCTGGCCCCGGTCGATCGGGCGGTCGACCAGCTAGAGAGCACTGCTATCTGGATCCAGCCTCGGTCGACCGCCCAGTCGACCGATGGCACAACGGTCGAAAATCCGACCGTTGGCCGGCCGACTGGGCGGTTGACCGACAGCAAAATTTTCTGCTGTCCTTGGCCCAACGTCTAGTTTTTGGAATGGGTTATAAATACCCATCTTTTGGGCTGTTTTGATTAAGAATTTGAAGAGCAAATTTTCTCATCTTTACAAGTGTTTTAGCAACAAGTTTTCAAAAAGTTTTTGGGCTATAAAGATCTATCTTTATTTGTTTTAAAGAGTTGGAAAAATTAAGAAAAAAGAGAAGTCTTTGGGAATTATTTTTGATCTTCTTTTCTCTTTTATCCTAGAAGTTTTCCCAAGTATTTTCTTTGTGTTTTTGATTTTCAAGCTCTTTGTTTTTCTCACACTTGAGCTATCATATCTATCCTATCATAGGATCTTATTTTTGGTGAGAAAATTAGTTTGTGGCTTGTTAAGACCACCAAGTGTTGTAATCCTCTTTGCTTTGTGTTATCCCTCTTGTATAGAGGTGATTGTGGAGGTTGTGTTTGAGTTTGTTCGTATCCCTCTAAGTGTAGAGGTGATTGTGGTTGGTTTGGCTTTGTGCCTTGTCCTTCTAATGAGAGATGATTGTGTTGGCTTTGTGGTTATTCCTCTATTGAGAGGTTGATCTTTTGTGACTTAGTGTCTTACCTTTTGTGTAGAGGTTGTTGTTGTTTGAGAGAGGAGTTGTGTATTTGTGGCGCCCCGATCCTAGGGGGTACGTGGACGCCACTACAACGTACATACGCAGGGCGATGGTACCATCAAGTATGTACGCTAAGCATCAATACACACAATATAAGGATCAGAATGCGGAAATACGTGGTATTATACATTCTAACACAAAGTAGTACAAGTACTTAGTCATCACAGATTGTGACATAATATTACATAAATATTACATCACCAGATAGTACAAAAGTAGACTGTATAAGGTACAAAAGATAGAACTAACGAGCTAAAAGAGGGAATCTCGCGAGCGGGAAAGACGGGATGGAACTACGGCTGATCTGCCTGCTCCTCGAAGTAGGCCTGGTCTTCAGCTGAAGGGTCCACCTCGGTCCAACCTACTAAATCTGATCATACAAATTCAGGATTGTTAGTGGGTAACCCAGTGAGTGCAAAAAAGGAAGCCAAGTGGCAAATACAAATAATAGCAAGTGCATCATGTCAAGTATAATGTACCCAAATCAATAAGGATGGAATAACCACAATAAATAGTGAAATATAGAAATGACATTAGAATTTATGTGGCTGAAATAAAGCAAGTGTAGCAGGTCAAATATCATGTAATCAAATTACCAAGTAAGGAATAACTACCATAAACAACAAGTAATAGAATTCATGTAACATTAAGTCAATTATCGAGTTATTATTAAGACTGGTTCAATTTGTATGTTTCGGTATATGACCGGTGCCATATACTTCCACATACAAGCTGAGCGAGGTTGGTTATTGAAAATTGATAGGGAACGACGAACCATGTTTAGAATGGGTCCCGTGCATGCCCGGGATAACGATCTAGGAGTATCCGGTACTGAGCCAGAATGTACCGCTAGGCACCGGGACTTACTATATGCCCGAAGGTCTTTGTATACGCCCGAACAGGAATAGAATGTCACCGTTCCCCACAGGATATACCCAGGGGATTATAGCACACCCGGCAGACAGGCAAGGGGGTAGGGGTGCCAGTACACCTCTCGGAAACGCCTGGTGGCCTCCAGGTCGAATCCAACAGGAATAGGTGTACAACATATGTATGGCCACCATAAACACAGAAGCTATATCGATGTCCATCAATTTCCCTCATCCCGTGTAAGTTGTTTAAATATAACAGAGTGTTAAATAGTAATGTCCACAAGGTATTCACAAAAGTCCAATATCCGTGGCTATCCTACTACGGGGGTCAACAGGAGTATAATATCAGAAGTAATGTCAGGAGCCTCCCTATTTTAGGGGTTCAAGTATACAGGAGTTCAGGAGTACCAAATATCCGGTAATAATATAATAATCATGCTAAGTCCCCGTAAAAGTAATAGTCATGAATATGCCATATAATACAGGTATCAGGGGTGGTAGTGTCCGGTCAAGGGTCACTATGTCAAGTCAATGTACTTATACCACAAGAAAGCAAGTCATATACCGGGTATCTGAAGCAGCTATCAAGTATGACATATGTCAAATACTGGTGTCTAAATATCAAGTGCCATGGAACAGGTATCAAATATCAAGTGCTGGTGCAAATACCGAGTACCAGTGTAAATACCGAGTGCCGAAATCATAAATCATATATCAGGTGTAACATGCCAAGTGTCGGTGTAAATACTGAGTACCAGTGTAAATACCGAGTGTCGGTGTCATAAATCATATATCAAGTGTAACATGCCAAGTGTCGGTGTAAATACTGAGAACCGGTGTAAATACTGAGTGTCGGTGTCATAAATCATATATCAAGTGTAACATGCCAAATGTCGGTGTAAATACTGAGTGCCGGTGTAAATGCCGAGTGCAACATCATACATTAATTCACATAGCATGGTAAAACTATAGTAGCAAGTGATAGTGTAACGTCCCAATCCTGCGGGTACGGAGACGTTACTGCAACGTATATACGCAGGTCCGAAATACCCTCACGTATATACGCTAAGCATCAGTACAGGTAAGAATCAGAGTACGGAAGCAAGTGGTGCATTATACATTCCAACGCATGAGTACAATTGCAAAGTTATCACCAGAGGTGATCCAATATTACATGAATATTACATCACAGATATGCGCAATTGCGAGATTACAAGGAGATGTACAAGTATGAACAGTACAAATGGAAGCTCAGAGTCACAACAGGAAAACTCTGGAGCCGAACAGGGGGTCTGGAAGGATAAGGCTCTGAACGGTCTGCTGAAGATCCACGCTTCAGCTGCGCCACTCTGATCAGCAACTGGGAGAATCCACACGCTCCAAGCTCCATGACCTGGACATGAGGATCCAGGGGAGTCAGATAGAACTCCCCAGGCGAGTGGTAATACGAATGCCAAGTGGCGAGCATAGATAAGCACAAGTGTATCGATAAAACCGAATCATAATCATGCATTAAAAACCGTGTCGTGAGCATAAGCATGTAGGAGCAAGTAGATATCAAGCAGGGAGTACTCATGATATGATAAGATAAGAGAAGGTAAGGAGATGAGAAGTAAAGTAGATAGGGCAACACCAGGTATCTTCTAAACTAACATAAAACCGATAAAACCGAAATAAGCCGATTACGAGTAAAACTGATTGTATAAGCTTAAGTCACGGCATCATGAGACTAGTACATCGAAGGAATAATCCAAACAAGGAAACCCTCATTTATATACCTTTATCCCATGTCACCGTAATCCAAACGCATACAACCCGAGTTACAAAACAACACAACAATGGTATCTTAGCATCTTATTATAATTGGGGCCGTCTAAGTTGCAGGTTTCAGTATGTGTCCCATTCTACATACTTTCACTTACAACTTATAGAGCAAGTTATTTGGAAACTGATAAAGTTCGATGAATCATGTTTCGGATGGGCCCCGTACATGCCCAAGACAACGGTTCAGGAGTATCCGGTGCTGAGCCGGAACGTACCGCTAGGTACCGGGACTTATGGACGCCCGAACAGGAATAGAGTATCGCAGATCCCATAGAAATAGGCCTAGGGCGTGTGCATACCCGGCAGGAATAATCAGGAGTAGGGGTGCCAGCACACCCCACGGAATCCCTGGTGGCCGCCAGGTGATCCCTCAAGTATGTGGCCACGCGCGGCTCGATAAGACCACCATAAACATGATTAATCAGGGCCCATCAGTTTCCCCCAAACCAGGTATAAGTTGTCTACTTATAATAATTAATCCAGTAATAATGTCCACAGAGTATTCATATTAATCTTATATTCATGGTTATCCCATTACGGGGATCAACAGGAGTAAAGTCAGGAGCCTCCCTATTTCAGGGGTTCAAGTATCAACGTGTCAAGAAGCAGGTGGTAAAATATATGCTAGGTAGTAAGTCATGTCAGGTGGTAACACATCAGTTGTCAAGTATGATACAAATAGGTGTATGTCAACAGTTAATATAACAAGAATGTACATCACAATACCAAACGAGAACACCGATATAAATACATAATGTTATGCAAGTCAACCCGACGATGCGGGAAAGTCCAATGAGAAATCGAGAACACTCGCCTAAAATTTCAAGAAACACCGGGAAATCCCAAGTTCCAGAATCTAAGTAACTAACGCGATTATATATTAAAAAGAGGAGGAGAAGGATGAATCAGTAAAGTGAGGATGAAGACGCGGGGTTGCAGACGCGGGAAAGTGGGCAGACGCGGGAAAGTGGGCAGATGCGGGAAAGTGGGCAGACGCGGGAAAGTGGGCAGATGCGGGAAAGTGGGCAGACGCGGGAAAGTGGGCAGATGCGTTAGCCATCAAACAGAGAGGAAGGGAAAGGTGATTTCGGGGTGGTGGTGTTTAGTGTTTGTCGTTGCGATTGTCACCGGAAAGATTACCGGAATAATCGTAAACAATTACCGGAATAATCATCGGAGATGTTGCCGACGAAGAAGAGCTCGGCCCCCAATCCAAGGAGGGTGGCCGGCCCTGATAAGAGTCATTTTCCAAATGGAGAAGACGAACAGGAAGAGGAACCAGGATGAAAAGAAAGAAACAGAGAAGGAAAAGAAAGAAGAAAGGGGGAAGAGGAGAATGACCGTCGATGGCTGGCGGTCACCGGCGGCCGAAGTTGGCCGGAAGTGGCCGGAGTTGGCCGAAAAGGTGGCCAAGCAATATGTGAAGGGGTGCAAGTATAGTTCAAATTGAAAGATTGGAGTTTTGAAAATAAGGCTTCGGAGAACGAAGCTATGGCTCGTCGGAAAGAGCACGATGAGGAGATGAAGACGGCGCGGTCGTTGGTGGCTAAGATGGAGTATGAGGTGGTGGAGATGGTGATGAAGCTATGGAGGTTAATGGGTCATTTGGGTGGAAAAGAAGAGGAAGAAGATGATGGTAGAGGTGGTGTTGTGGTTGAAATGGAGGAGGAGATGGAGGAGAATGAGGTGGTGGTGTTGGTGGTGGAAATGGAGGAGGAGATGGTGGAGAAATGGCTAGCCAAAGGAGGGAACATGGCTCAAACCCATGGAAATAGGCTGCCATGCTCTCTGTTGGTGGTTGCAGGAAACAAGAAGAAGAAAGAAAGGAAAAATGAATGAGAGAGAAGGAGTGGAGGCATTTATATAAAGGATGGGAATGAATATAATAATGTTGCACTTTTTAAAACAAAAGAACACACAAGGAGAACTTGCGTCTCCCTCTCCAAACGCAGCCCTTATTCCTGCGTTTAGGCCAAAATGAGTCAAACGCGGAATTTAAAGCCGCGTCCAGGGAAGTGCGAAGGTTGCGTTTAACAAAAGGACAAAAGTCAGATTTGACTTGATGGGAGTTGATCTGAAATGCATTAAATGCAGTATGAAGAAGATCTCTGCATTAAATGTGGAATCCAAGTTGGTGAAACTCGCGTCTAGCGAGGAGAGAGAAAAAGCGGAAAAATATCTGGACACTATTCCGGTATCTGGGAAAACACCGAAAACTCCGGAAAAGTCCAAAAAAATAAAGTAACTTGGAAAGCTTTCCAAAAATTCTCAAAAATAATAAATATTATAAAAGGATTTGGTGAAATCAGTTTTCAGAAATAAAATCCCATTTTCAAAATAAAAATCCTGAAGTCAACCGTCAATCTCGGTCGACACCGGATTGGCCGGATTTTGATAAATTCTGAAAATTCTCAGAAAAAGTATTTAGATAGAAAATATGATTTTAAGAAGTTATGGGAAAGCCGTTTCTTAAAATTCAACTCCGTTTGTAAATTAAAAATCCGAGAATCGGTCAGCGGCACTGGTCGACACCGGTTTTGAAGATTTTCAATTTAATTCAGGAAAATTCCAAAAAATCATAGAAAATCTAAAATATTGAAAAATGATGTTTAAAACTGAAATCGGTCAAATCAGAATAGCGAAAAGACCAAATCGAGCAATTCACTAAGATCGGGTTCCCGGTTCAGATTAAGGCTGACTCCGAGTTCACGAATCCAGATCCAAGGCAAAACGATCATATAAACAACTCATAATACAAAACAAATACAGGAATAAATCGAAAAAATACGATCGAAAAATCTGAATACGCAACTAAGTACGTATTCTGGGAGCGGGGTTTTACAATCCATCCACCTTACAAAAAATTGCGTCCTCGCAATTTCGATAAGGGGTAAATTGAACACAAAGAGGACAAGGGCGGAATTATACCAATCAAGATATGAATCACTGCAGGTAGGGCTTCCCAAGTCGACTGAACAATAATCTGAATATAGACATCTTCTGCACTTCTGGCCGTATAAGTTTTTGAACGGTACCAAATAATACTGATCTGATGTCATTACTTTGCAATAGAGTTCCAGTTGTACTGCATACTTTATAGCCCTCCGAGAATAAACCAGAATATTGAAAATAAAGGAAACCCTGATAGTCCTGAGCATAATAAAGAAGATCGATAATTGAGAATTCCGAATACCAGGCATCAATCACTCTGAAAGATATAGCCGAGAATGGAGAATATCCGTAGAGAATTCCGACAACTGACTTCTGAAAGATAACCCGATTAGGATCAATCCTGGGAATACCCGAGCACCATAGAGTCAGCCGAAGAGATCATATAATAGCTTTCTTCAGAACCAGCCACTACCTCTCTAGTCTACTCATATCTTAAGTTGGTATAAGGCTTCGAAAAACCAAAACAGGGGAAAGATGGAAGGGATTAGGAATCAAAGGAAGGATGATCAAGAATGAATAGATAACTCTGTACTTGTAGTTGGACGTATAACCAGGACTCATGCATTCCAGTTGCAAATTTCTTTACCATTAATTTGCCATCTGGACGTACTGAGGATGCGAGAGCCTAGGCTCTGATACCACCCTGTAACGCCCCGATCCTGCGGGTACGGAGACGTTACTGCAACGTATATACGCAGGTCCGAAATACCCTCACGTATATACGCTAAGCATCAGTACAAGTAAGAATCAGAGTACGGAAGCAAGTGGTGCATTATACATTCCAACGCATGAGTACAATTGCAAAGTTATCACCAGAGGTGATCCAATATTACATGAATATTACATCACAGATATGCGCAATTGCGAGATTACAAGGAGATGTACAAGTATGAACAGTACAAATGGAAGCTCAGAGTCACAACAGGAAAACTCTGGAGCCGAACAGGGGGTCTGGAAGGATAAGGCTCTGAACGGTCTGCTGAAGATCCACGCTTCAGCTGCGCCACTCTGATCAGCAACTGGGAGAATCCACACGCTCCAAGCTCCATGACCTGGACATGAGGATCCAGGGGAGTCAGATAGAACTCCCCAGGCGAGTGGTAATACGAATGCCAAGTGGCGAGCATAGATAAGCACAAGTGTATCGATAAAACCGAATCATAATCATGCATTAAAAACCGTGTCGTGAGCATAAGCATGTAGGAGCAAGTAGATATCAAGCAGGGAGTACTCATGGTATGATAAGATAAGAGAAGGTAAGGAGATGAGAAGTAAAGTAGATAGGGCAACACCAGGTATCTTCTAAACTAACATAAAACTGATAAAACCGAAATAAGCCGATTACGAGTAAAACTGATTGTATAAGCTTAAGTCACGACATCATGAGACTAGTACATCGAAGGAATAATCCAAACAAGGAAACCCTCATTTATATACCTTTATCCCATGTCACCGTAATCCAAACGCATACAACCCGAGTTACAAAACAACACAACAATGGTATCTTAGCATCTTATTATAATTGGGGCCGTCTAAGTTGCAGGCTTCAGTATGTGTCCCATTCCACATACTTTCACTTACAACTTATAGAGCAAGTTATTTGGAAACTGATAAAGTTCGATGAATCATGTTTCGGATGGGCCCCGTACATGCCCGGGACAACGGTTCAGGAGTATCCGGTGCTGAGCCGGAACGTACCGCTAGGTACCGGGACTTATGGACGCCCGAACAGGAATAGAGTATCGCAGATCCCATAGAAATAGGCCAGGGCGTGTGCATACCCGGCAGGAATAATCAGGAGTAGGGGTGCCAGCACACCCCACGGAATCCCTGGTGGCCGCCAGGTGATCCCTCAAGTATGTGGCCACGCGCGGCTCGATAAGACCACCATAAACATGATTAATCAGGGCCCATCAGTTTCCCCCAAACCAGGTACAAGTTGTCTACTTATAATAATTAATCCAGTAATAATGTCCACAGAGTATTCATATTAATCTTATATTCATGGTTATCCCATTACGGGGATCAACAGGAGTAAAGTCAGGAGCCTCCCTATTTCAGGGGTTCAAGTATCAACGTGTCAAGAAGCAGGTGGTAAAACATATGCTAGGTAGTAAGTCATGTCAGGTGGTAACACATCAGTTGTCAAGTATGATACAAATAGGTGTATGTCAACAGTTAATATAATAAGAATGTACATCACAATACCAAACGAGAACACCGATATAAATACATAATGTTATGCAAGTCAACCCGACGATGCGGGAAAGTCCAATGAGAAAGCGAGAACACTCGCCTAAAATTTCAAGCAACACCGGGAAATCCCAAGTTCCAGAATCTAAGTAACCAACGCGATTATATATTAAAAAGAGGAGGAGAAGGATGAATCAGTAAAGTGAGGATGAAGATGCAGGGTTGCAGATGCGGGAAAGTGGGCAGACGCGGGAAAGTGGGCAGACGCGGGAAAGTGAGAAGACGCGGGAAAGTGGGCAGACGCGGGAAAGTGGGCAGACGCGAGAAAGTGGGCAGATGCGGGAAAGTGGGCAGACGCGAGAAAGTGGGCAGATGCGGGAAAGTGGGCAGATGCGTTAGCCATCAAACAGAGAGGAAGGTAAAGGTGATTTTGGGGTGGTGGTGTTTAGTGTTTGTCGTTGCGATTGTCACCGGAAAGGTTACCGGAATAATCGTAAACGATTACCGGAATAATCATCGGAGATGTTGCCGACGAAGAAGAGCTCGGCCCCCAATCTAAGGTGGGTGGCCGGCCCTGATAAGAGTCATTTTCCAAATGGAGAAGACGAACAGGAAGAGGAACCAGGATGAAAAGAAAGAAACAGAGAAGGAAAAGAAAGAAGAAAGGGGGAAGAGGAGAATGACCGTCGATGGCTGGCGGTCACCGGCGGCCGAAGTTGGCCGGAAGTGGCCGGAGTTGGCCGGAAAGGTGGCCAAGCAATATGTGAAGGGGTGCAAGTATAGTTCAAATTGAAAGATTGGAGTTTTGAAAACAAGGCTTCGGAGAACGAAGTTATGGCTCGTCGGAAAGAGCACGATGAGGAGATGAAGACGGCGCGGTCGTTGGTGGCTAAGATGGAGTATGAGGTGGTGGAGATGGTGATGAAGCTATGGAGGTTAATGGGTCATTTGGGTGGAAAAGAAGAGGAAGAAGATGATGGTGGAGGTGGTGTTGTGGTTGAAATGGAGGAGGAGATGGAGGAGAATGAGGTGGTGGTGTTGGTGGTGGAAATGGAGGAGGAGATGGTGGAGAAATGGCTAGCCAAAGGAGGGAACATGGCTCAAACCCATGGAAATGGGCTGCCATGCTCTCTGTTGGTGGTTGCAAGAAACAAGAAGAAGAAAGAAAGGAAAAATGAATGAGAGAGGAGTGGAGGCATTTATATAAAGGATGGGAATGAATATAATAATGTTGCACTTTTCAAAACAAAAGAACACACAAGGAGAACTTGCGTCTCCCTCTCCAAACGCAGCCCTTATGCCTGCGTTTAGGCCAAAATGAGCCAAACGCGGAATTTAAAGCCGCGTCTAGGGAAGTGCGAAGGTTGCGTTTAACAAAAGGACAAAAGTCAGATTTGACTTGATGGGAGTTGATCTGAAATGCATTAAATGCAGTATGGATCTGTATTAAATGCGGAATCCAAGTTAGTGAAACTCGCGTCTAGTAAGGAGAGAGAAAAAGCGAAAAAATATCTGGACACTATTCCGGTATCTGGGAAAACACCGAAAACTCCGGAAAAGTCCAAAAAAATAAAGTAACTTGGAAAGCTTCCCAAAAATTCTCAAAAATATTAAATATTATAAAAAGATTTTTGGTGAAATCGGTTTTCAGAAATAAAATCCCATTTTTAAAATAAAAATCCTGAAGTCAACCGTCAATCTCGGTCTACACCGGATTGGCCGGATTTTGATAAATTCTGAAAATTCTCAGAAAAAGTATTTAGATAGAAAATATGATTTTAAGAAGTTATGGGAAAGCCGTTTCTTAAAATTCAACTCCGTTTGTAAATTAAAAATCCGAGAATCAGTCAGCGGCACTGGTCGACACCGGTTTTGAAGATTTTCAATTTAATTCAGGAAAATTTCAAAAAATCATAGAAAATCTAAAATATTGGAAAATGATGTTTAAAACTGAAATCGGTCAAATCGGAATAGCAAAAAGACCAAATTGAGCAATTCACTAAGATCGGGTTCCCGGTTCAAATTAAGGCTGACTCCGAGTTCACGAATCCAGATCCAAGGCAAAACGATCATATAAACAACTCATAATACAAAACAAATATAGGAAGTAAATCGAAAAAATACGATCGAAAAATCTGAATACGCAACTAAGTACGTATTCTGGGAGCGGGGTGTTACAGATAGGCATGTTAAAATATCCACATATAGATATCATGCTATAAATACAAGAGCGTTTATTTTTAAGTGTATTAAATAGCACTTGCCTGAAACCGGGGTGAAATACCTGTTAAAAATCCGAGAAATCGGCGAACCGTACAAGCAATCCACTAACCCATAGTTGTATATTAAAATATATAAATATAAATATATATATAAATATTAGAGAGGGAGTAAGAGGGGGGAGAGAGGAGAGAGAAAGTTGCAGGAAGGAGAGAGAGAAAATAGGGTAATTTTTAGAAAAGAAGTATGAATTAAAAGGGAAGGGGTAGGGTTGTAAACATAGGGAAGTAATTTTAGGATGAGAGGATGGGTATTTTAGGAATGAGCGAAAAAGTGAGTTTTATTTAGGGAAAAGAAATGAAAAGAAAGAAAGAAAGAATGAAAAGAAGAAAGACAGAAAGAAAGAAAGGAAAAAAGAAAAAGGAGGGGAGGGGGTGGCCGGCGGCCCTGGGGCGGTGGCGCGCCACCGGAGGTGGTGGGGGCGGCACGCGCGCCTTAGGGGAGGGAGTGGGAGTTGGAGTGGTGGAGTTGTGGTTGGGTTGTTATTGGTGATGGTGGTTGGTGGTGGTGGTGGTGGTGGTGATGATTAGAGGTGTTGGGGAGTTAAAGGAGGAGGAGGAGGTGATGATGGGGTAGTGAAAGTGAAGAATTTAGTGGAGATGAGGGTGAATTTTGGAGAAGAGAAGGAAGATGAGGAGATGGTTTATGTTAAAATTGAAGATGATGGAGGGTTGTTGGAGGTTGAAGGAGGTGGTGGGGTGGAGAGGGGTTTGTTGGCCCAAAGGCCATTTAGCCCTATATCTTGTTGGATATTTTGATGATAACAAACCATATTTAGTTATGTATTTAACAATTTTGTTTAAAAGTATTTCAGGTAAAACAGGTTGATTTGACGGCTCCACTATCAAGACTCACAAGTTTGGACGCCGCTAAAGATGTGCATTCCCAAGCTAAGCACATTAGGAAGCTTCGGGATCAAGACATGCAGAAAAGACCAAGTCAAGATCAAGACAATGAAAAAGTCCAAGATTTGTATTTTACTTTTCTTTTAGACGTTTTTTGTCAAAACCTAGATGTTAGAAGTAGAGTTATGGGATTGTCACTCACACACACACTCTAGTTTGATTCATGGCTTCAAAAACAATTTCTTTTTCCAACTTAGTTTTGTAGGTAACATGTTTGGAAATTTGTTAGAAACTTTAAGTTTTTTTTGGAAAAACCAACTTTTAGAAAAACAAGTTTTTATCAAAGAGATTTTTATCAAAATGTTTTAACATGTTAGGGTAGTGACATATGGTCATACTCCTATTTTTACAAGGTCCAAAACCCCAAACCACAAGATCAAAACCAAAAGACCCAAGTTCTGATTTTCTGCAGTTCTGATTTTTCAGAACTGACAGGAGCCGGTCGACCGCCCGGGTCGATCGACGTACACGCTGTGCATGTGTGTACGTCGGCCGACCGCTCCGATCGACCGGGGCACTTACAGTGCTCTCTGTTTGTTCGGGTCGACCGGGGCGGTCGACCGTTGTCCCCCAACGGTCAGAAATATGACCGTTGGCGGTCGACCGGCCCGGTCGACCGGCAGCTGTCAGAAATTCTGACAGACTCCAACAGCTCTATTTTCTGACAGATTTTGTTGGGATCTCACCCTAACGAATCTCTCTCCAGCCTTTTTGCCCTGTTTCTCATCCCATATATATAGTGGGTCACTTCAACTTGATAAGACACCAATTTATACAACAATTTTCACATCAATTCTTTCAAGCTTTTATTTGAGAAAAGATTTTCAAAGCCAAAATTTTCATACACCCTTTTGAAGCCTTTACCTTTACTTCACTCTAGATATTTGCACTACACAATCCCAAAATTCTACATCTACATATTGGTTATAGGATTGTGCTAAGTGAGCGATTTTCGATCAAGTGTAATCATTTTCTTCTTGTGTGAAGTTGTAGAGGCATCGGCCTCAAGGCGAGCTAGTGTGCTCCGGGTGGTGTTGCGGCATCACAAGAGATAGGACAAGTGTGTCCTTATATTGGCGATCCGGTGGGATCAACAATAGTGGAAATCCTTCAAGTGTGAAGGCGGGGACGTAGAGCGTGGCTCGAACCTCGGAAACATATACTTGTGTTTGCGTTTGCTCGAATTTTCTCTAAACTCAACTCCTTTATTTCTTGCACTACTTATTGTGTTTATTGCTAGTCTTTTAATTTGAGCAATTTGTTAGTAGAATTTTTAATTCCGCATTATTGCCACATTTCATATAGTCATCACCTATTCACCCCCCTCTAGGTGATTTCAATTGGTATCAAAGCCTAACCCTACAATTTGGTTTAACCACCTTAGGGAGATCCTTGTCATTGGCTATATTATTTGTTGCATTTTTCATATATTGTGCATTTTACTCATTTCCCATGGCATCACTTGACTTTTCTAGCATCAAGTTCCCACCAAAGTTTGATGGCTTGAACTTTCCCATATGGAAGGTCAAGATGAACCTTTTCCTTAAATCCCTAGGAGTTAGGGTTGTTAGGTCCATCACAAAAGAATTTATAGAACCCCTTACCGATGAGAGCTCATGGTCCGAGGATACCTCCAAGGATTATGAAGTTAATGCTAGAGCCCAATATGCCCTAACCCAAGCCTTAAATGAGGATGACTTATCACGCATCATAAATTGCAAATCCGCATTTGAAGTTTGGAATATTCTTATTGTGACTCATGAAGGAACGTCACAAGTCAAAAGATCTAAGATTGACTTGTTGCGTTCTCAATATGAAAACTTTTATATGTTTGATAATGAGAGCATTGATGACATGCTCACGCGTTTCACCAAGATTACTAATGCCTTATCTTCTCTAGGTGATGCAATCGATAATGACCAAAAGATTCGGAAGGTCATTCGGGCTCTTCCCAAATCTTGGGAAGTGAAGGCGACTACTCTCAAGGAGCTCAACGATCGGGAGGAGATGGACTTCTCCGGCTTCATTGGAAATCTCAAGACACATGAGATGGAAATGAAGGTTAGAGAAGAGAGGGAGGCGCCCAAGAAGAAAGCGCTCGCCTTCAAAGCCACTCCAACCATTCTTGAAGAGGATGACTCATCGGAGGATTGCGATGAGGACTTCGCCATGCTCATCCGGAAGGTGGGCAAGATGTTCTACAAGAAGGGGAGGCAAAGCAACTTCCGAAGAGGGAGACCTCAAGGAAGGTATGAAAAGAAAAGAGAAGAACCCGGTCCTTGCTTCCATTGCAAGAAGATCGGACATCTTATCGCCAATTGCCCCGCACTTCAAGCAACCACCTCCAAGAATGCCCCAAAGAAGAAAAAGGCTATGGTAGCAACATGGGATGACACGGAGTCGGAATCCGAGGAGGAAAACGACGCCACACACATGTGCTTCATGGCACATGGGGAGGATGCTTCAAAGGTAACTATCGACAACTCTTTAGATGAGGATGAGTTAACAATGGATGAATTAGCCCAATTTTTTGAAGAACTTCAACATAGGTATGAGATTTCTCAATCTCATAATAAAAAGTTAAAAAGGGAAAATGAGTCTTTAAAAGATAAAATTAATATTATTGAAAAAGAGAAAAATGATTTATCTTGTGCTTTTAAGAAAATAAAAATTGATTTTGAAAATTATAAAATAGCTTGTAAAAGAAAAACTTCTATTCCCTCATGTAATAAAAATGATTTTGTTGAAATGCAAAAACGAGTTGATGTTTTAGATTCAACACTTAAAAAGTGTGCTTTTGATTTAAATAAGTTTGCATCTAGATTTCCCAAGGGAGTAACCCAAGGGAAACACACTCATCATACACATGCACGGAAACATGCACACACATATAAGCATGCATACATGTATGGTAGTGGTAGAATTTACATATGCACGCATTGTGGCCGCAAAGGCCATTTGAAAAAATTTTGTTTTGCTAAACATAATGTGAACAATAAATATGTTTGGGTTCGTCCCGGTACTAATCCAAAAGGACCCAAAAAGATATGGGTACCAAAAGACCCTCCAAATTTAAATGATACAGGTGGATCTTCACCCTCCAAGACTTAGGGGGAAACGGTGCCCGGGTGGTGGATGCAACTAAGCTCAAAGAACACATCGCATTTGCATCGCTATCATGGAGACACCTATTTTGGAGATTGCCCATGCTTGGTAACTTCTCCATTTAAAAGTTTTTGTTTGGTTATTTATATACACATGTATAGGATTGTTAGTTTACTTTTATGATACATTGATATATGCTAGTGTAAACTTACATTCCTATCATGATTGTGTATATGCCATGTTTTAATATCTTGTCTTTTATACCATGTCCATTGTATGTCTACATGCCATGCCTAGACTAGCTTATTTATATATACACATTATATTTTCAAAACAAGAAATAAATTTTTGTAAAAATTTCATATTCAAGCAAATACGTTAGAGATGGAAATTGCGCACCTCAACTCATTCAAGAGGAATCAAGAGGATGAAGTTCAGAACCCTTCACCGGGTATTCGGCTTCAACATCTCTAAAACTTTGTTTTTGTATGAAAATTAAATAAAATGTTTTGTGTGAATTTTTGGTTGATATGAAAATCTAATGAAGATTTAAAAACATTATTGTATTCCTGCATGTTATATATATCCTACTTTATTTATTAAATATTTACTTTTAAATTTTTTTGGGAGCTCTTTCTGTTCACTGTTTTTTTGGCAAAGCCGGCCGACCGGCCCTATTCCCGGTCGACCGCCATTGCCTGAAAGAGAACATTTTTTGCTCTCTGTTGCCGGTCGATCGGTACGGTCGACCGCTCTGAGTTACAGAGCTCTCGGGTTTTTCGGGTCGACCGGCCCGGTCGACCGTGCGTCGATTTCTGCCCCAAATCTGCTATTTATTTCACTCTTTCTCTCATCTCTCTCATAACCTAACCGGCGATCCCCTTTTTCTCTTTTCTCCAAAAATTTCCTACACTCAAAATCTCTCTAATTCCTTCAAAAATCAAGTTGAATTCACTCTTTGTGGGTTTGATCTTCAGTTACAGGGCTTCCTTACCATCAAAATTTCAGAGATTTCAAGATCTAGGGTTAGGGTTTCTCTCATTCAGGTAAAAATCCTCTCTTTTGTTCAAATCTTGATTTCTAACCTTTAAATCTCTTCTTATGTTTAAATCTTGATATCTAGACTTAAGTATCTCAATTCTTGTCTAAGATTTTTAGGTTTTTTTTTTGTTTAGATCAAGCCATAACCATCTACCCTAAAAATCAACTAAAAATCACTTTTTTTCTCCAAAAATGTCAAAGAGATCCAGGTCTGAGAAGGGAAAAAGTATAGTTCCCTCATCTTCCACCACTCCTAAGCCTAAAAGACCCTTTGTTAATGAGCTAGCTGAAAACCGATATATCATACTTTCTAAGAAAGCTGTTATTTCAGGGAGATGTGTGATTCTAAAAGACTTTGAACATCTCCATATCCCTCGTATCCTAAAAAGAAATTCTTTGGATAAATTCATGGCCATTAGGGAACATGTGTACCCCTCCTTAGTGCACTACTTCTATGCAAATTTTTCTTTTGAGGGAAATAGAGTAAGATCTCGTGTTCTTGGGAAGGATATTGACATTCCCCTATCCCAATTTGCTGATATTCTGCATCTCTCCTCTGGAGGAGTTGATGTTTACACCTTTAATCTCCAAGATTTTGAATATCCGGACGGTGAGTCTGCGCTCACCGCTTCCTTCTTGATTCACGGAAATGACAATCCCGGTTTGGTTAGGAATGAGGAAGTGAACAAGTTCACGTTCACCGCCCAAGTCCTAGCCAAATTTGTTTTCTATAATATTTTACCTAAGTCCGGTGAGTATAGCAATGCTAGAGGTCCTGTTCCATTGATCATCTACTGCCTTCTCAAGGGAATTAAGATAAAATTTTCACATCTCATTGTTTCTCACATGGCCTCTGATCAGATCCGCATGTACGGTAGGCATTTGCCCTATGGCATGCTCATATCCTATCTTCTCAAACATTTAGGATTTGATCTTTCTTCGGAGACTCCCTCCGAACCCGCTGTGAACTTGGACTGTACCCTTTTGAAGAGGATGCAGGCTCAGATTCGTCGAGCCCCTCCTGAGCAGCCCCCTCCAGTTTCAGTACCAGGATCTTCATCAGCCCCAGGGTCTTCTTCGGCCCCAGGGATTTCCTCTGCTCCCGGTCCATCCTTATCTCCTGAGTTCCAGTCCTTCATTTCTTCTGAGATTCGCTCTCAGATCCAGGAGCATCAGTCTTGGATCGAGCAGCAAGACGCAGCCTTTCGTGCGGATATGGAGCAGCGAGATGCAGCCCTTCGTGCGGAGATGGACTCGCGCTTCCAGGGAATTCGCAATGACATGTCTTACTTTGCGAACGCCATGAGATTCGTGGACTCGCAATTTGGGACACTATTTGCGAAATTCGATATGCTTGGTCCAGATCCCACGACCATTGCTCGTCCTCTTCCATCCTCCGGCCCTCCATTTCCTGCCAGAGACCCTACAGCTGTTCCACCTCCACAGCCAGGCGTTGCTGGCATCGATCCAGAGGAGGCAGATCATGATGATGATGATGAGACGATGGCAGAGGGTGACGCTGAGAGTTCGTCTGAGGAAGGCGATGCTGAGGAGAGTTCTTCTGAGGACGATGCTGCTGGTGGTGCTGAGTGACTTGCCCCTTTTGATGATGTCAAAAAGGGGGAGAGTTATTTGTTGAGAGAGACTTTGTTGGACATCTTTATCTTGTATTTATGTTTGTGTGGACATGTACTTGTTTATGTTGGTTATGCTTTGCGGACATGTGTTTCATTTCTATTTTATGACATGAGTACCTTTGGCATGGACATGAGTATTGTGGATGAGTATTGCTATTTATCATTTGTGCTATTTGTCTATGCTTGAGCATATTTTTATATGCATGTATTGAGGGGGAGCTTCATTTGAAGTCTCTACCCAAAATATTTGTGATAACTATATATGTTTTGTCATCATCAAAAAGGGGGAGATTGTTGGCCCAAAGGCCATTTAGCCCTGTATCTTGTTGGATATTTTGATGATAACAAACCATATTTAGTTATGTATTTAACAATTTTGTTTAAAAGTATTTCAGGTAAAACAGGTTGATTTGACGGCTCCACTATCAAGACTCACAAGTTTGGACGCCGCTAAAGATGTGCATTCCCAAGCTAAGCACATTAGGAAGCTTCGGGATCAAGACATGAAGAAAAGACCAAGTCAAGATCAAGACAATGAAAAAGTCCAAGATTTGTATTTTTACTTTTCTTTTAGACGTTTTTTGTCAAAACCTAGATGTTAGAAGTAGAGTTATGGAATTGTCACTCACACACACTCTAGTTTGATTCATGGCTTCAAAAACAATTTCTATTTCCAACTTAGTTTTGTAGGTAACATGTTTGGAAATTTGTGTTTAGAAACTTTAAGTTTTTTTGGAAAAACCAACTTTTAGAAAAACAAGTTTTTATCAAAGAGATTTTTATCAAAATGTTTTAACATGTTAGGGTAGTGACATATGGTCATACTCCTATTTTTACAAGGTCCAAAACCCCAAACCACAAGACCAAAACCAAAAGACCCAAGTTCTGATTTTCTGCAGTTCTGATTTTTCAGAACTGACAGGAGCCGGTCGACCGCCCGGGTCGACCGACGTAAACGCTGTGCATGTGTGTACGTTGGCCGACCGCTCCGGTCGACCGGGGCACTTACAGTGCTCTCTGTTTGTTCGGGTCGACCGGGGCGGTTGACCGTTGTCCCTCAACGGTCAGAAATATGACCGTTGGCGGTCGACCGGCCCGGTCGACCGGCAGCTGTCAGAAATTCTGACAGACTCCAACAGCTCTATTTTCTGACAGATTTTGTTGGGATCTCACCCCAACGAATCTCTCCAGCCTTTTTGCCCTGTTTCTCATCCCCTATATATAGTGGGTCACTTCAACTTGATAAGACACCAATTTACACATCAATTTTCACATCAATTCTTTCAAGCTTTTATTTGAGAAAAGATTTTCAAAGCCAAAATTTTCATACACCCTTTTGAAGCCTTTACCTCTACTTCACTCTAGATATTTGCACTACACAATCCCAAAATTCTACATCTACATATTGGTTATAGGATTGTGCTAAGTGAGCGATTTTCGATCAAGTGTGATCATTTTCTTCTTGTGTGAAGTTGTAGAGGCATCGGCCTCAAGGCGAGCTAGTGTGCTCCGGGTGGTGTTGCGGCATCACAAGAGATAGGACAAGTGTGTCCTTGTATTAGCGATCCGGTGGGATCAACAATAGTGGAAATCCTTCAAGTGTGAAGGCGGGGACGTAGAGCGTGGCTCGAACCTCGGAAACATATACTTGTGTTTGCGTTTGCTCGAATTTTCTCTAAACTCAACTCCTTTATTTCTTGCACTACTTATTGTGTTTATTGCTAGTCTTTTAATTTGAGCAATTTGTTAGTAGAATTTTTAATTCCGCATTATTGCCACATTTCATATAGCCATCACCTATTCACCCCCCCTCTAGGTGATTTCAGGGTTGTGGGGGAGGGGTGGCTGGCCGCTAGGGGTGCAGCGGCGACAGTGTTGATGGTGGAGGCGGCGATGGATTTGGAGGAGATGGGTTAGATGTTGGTGGAGAAATGAAATGAGGATGAAGAAGGAAAAAGGGAAGAAGCAAGGAAATTAAAAAGGAAAAGATGGAGAGGGAGGGAATGGGAGAGGAGATGGGGGAAATGGAGGGGCCTGCTGCTGCTGCTGCTTGCTTGCAGCAGCAGCAACAGGGAATGGGTCGGGGTGGTTGGGTGCATGGCATGGTGGAGAAAGAGAAAAGAAGAAAAAGAAAGAAAAGAAGAGAAGGGAAAAAGAAAAATAAGAAAAGGGAAAAATAAGTAAATTTTTTTAAATAAATATATTATAAAATAATATAATTATTAGAATATCCTGGGAGTATAATGTAGAGGAGTAGAGAAGGAAAAAAGGAAGAAAAGAAAACGTCAGTAAATAATATTATTATTTTAATAGGGCGAAAATTTGACTATTAAGAAACGTTCTGAAAAATTCTAAAAAATAGTAAATATTATTTTAAGATACTCGGTGAAATTAGATTCGAGAAATTCAATGTAGTATTAAAATTAAAAATCCTGTAATCTTCCAGCGATACCGGCCGACGCCAAAATCGGTGAAATTTTGATAAATTTTAAAAATCTCAAAAATGTATTTAGATAGAAAATGAAACTCTAAAAAGAACTGTGAAAGTTGTTTTTAAAAATTCAATCCCGTTTGAAAATTAAAAATTCGGGAATCAGTCAGCGATGCTGACCAACACCGATTTTGTAGTTTTTACAGAAAAATTCTGAAAAATTCCAGAAAATCATGAAAAATCTAAAATATTAGAAAACAGTGTTTGAAACTAAAATCGGTCAAATCGGACTAACAGAAAGGTCAAATTGGGCTACTGGCTGGTATCAGGTTTCCGGTCCGGGTCAGGGCTTACTCTAGGTTTGAGAATCCAGATTCGATACATAATAATATAAGTAATTACAACTCAAAAACACATACAGGAAGAAAACTAAACAATATGGTCAAAAAAATTTGTGACACGCATCTGGGTACGTATCCCGGGTACGGGGTGCTATAGTATTCCAAGTTTGTATTACCTAAATTTTCAGTGGAGGTTTCCTGTGTGGGAAGTCCTGTGTGGACGCATTAGTGAAAATCCTTCTGTGTGAAGGCGGGGACGTAGAGCAGTGGCTCGAACCTTAAAATATATCTCGGTGTTTGCGATTGATCCGCTATCTCTAACTCTCTCTTTTATATCTTGCATTATTTTATATTGTTC
This sequence comes from Agave tequilana, assembly GCA_038442645.1. Taxonomy (NCBI): domain Eukaryota; kingdom Viridiplantae; phylum Streptophyta; class Magnoliopsida; order Asparagales; family Asparagaceae; genus Agave; species Agave tequilana. Next base: position 21,543 of record JAVJIF010011972.1, on the reverse strand, counting down.
ATATTATACTTATATGCTTGGTATTGTTTGTGCGTGTTCATACTTGTGTTGAACCAAGAGAGCTTCATATAGTACCTCAACTCTTATTTAGAGGAATTTAGAAGAGTTAGTTCAAAGCCCTTCACCGAAAATTCGGTTACACTGTTTGGTTACACTAAGTATGTTGCAATTAGTCTTTAATTTCACATCATTTGTTATTAGATTAGTCATACACCTATTCACCCCCCTTTAGGTATATTTTCAAGCATATAATAAATAGGCTCACCATCAAGCATATAAAAATTATCATACTATGAACTAAGCAAATCAATTTTTGCTTTCTTCACTTGTGTAGTGCCTTCATGAGTGATGATCAAAGTATGTCAAATATGATTTACAGATGTGCAATTTATAGCTCTAGAAATATCATCATTGAGACCTTGTAATAATGCATAATGAGCTTTGGAGTGGCCATCAGATTCCTTAATGGTAATTTTGGACCATGTATCCTCATCATCCTCGAGACAAATAAAATGTTTAGTTATGGCATTAGCTACATGAATACCTTGAAATTGCAAGAAAACGGTCATCTTAATTTTTCAAATAGGAAAGTTAAGTTCATCAAACATGGATGGACAATGAATAGTTCTATTGATCATGTGTATAGTAAAAATAGCAATTAGCAAATAATAAGATCACTCATCAGTGGTTAAATCAAATATCAAGAGCACCCACTCTGATACCAATTGAAAATCACCTAAAAAAAGGTGAATAGGTGATGTGTTAGTCAAATACGAAATTAAAAACATTAACTACTAAAAACTAACACACAAATAATGACCAAGAAGTGAAGTCGAATTCCCAGTGAAGGGTTTAAGAACTTCTCCTCAAGATTCTTCTTGAATAAGAGTTGAATATAGGAATTTGTAGCACAAAGACTAATTTCTCCTAAAAACTTGTTTTCTTGATTTTTTTAAAACTTTTTCAAAAACTTAAACTTGAATATAGGTTTAAAAATCTTAGTTGAAAACTCTCAACAATGGGTCTTATTTATAAGGAATAGGATGAGACCATTAGAGGACTAATCTCAGTCATTAAGAATATGTTTAAACCCAAATAAAATAAATACTACCCGTTTGAAAAAAACAAAAAAGAAAATCTAAAATATAGTCATTATAGGCAATTGCTGCTTTTGGCAGTAGAGCAGCCGACCGCCCGATTGACCGCCAACAACTATAAAAACTAGCCGTTGGAACTAGCGATTGACCACTTGGTCGATCGTCCAGTATAGATTTTTCTACTCCGCGCAATTGACGGTCGACCGCCGGTCGACAGTTTAGAAGAACTATTTAGCTCTAAAGCCAACGGTCGATTGTCGACCGTGTGCATAAGCACTTGGCTTGTGTGCAACCCTAGTCAACCGACTTATGGCAAAAAACACATATTGTTTTGTATTTTAAAATTCATTTAAAATTCAAATAAATTTCTAAAAATTCCACAAAACTAAATTCATATGAGTACATTTTGAGCACAAATATGTGTTAATAAAATGATCAACACATATTACAAACTTGTGAACTTCTTTTTGAGATATCAAAATATTTTGAATAAACATGATTTTCTAAAACAATAAACTTAAAATATAAACCGGTTAAATCGAAACACAAATTTTTGATCTTTAAAATAAGTATCAAACTCTTGTATGTGTATAAACTTGAGCAATCAAATATAATCTACATTTTACAAAAATCTAAATATCCTTATAATTTAGAGTCTTTTTCTTGATATGATCTTCTTATTCATCTTGACTCAATCAAACTAGATTCTTTCGAGTTAGGCTCCTTCTTTGATACTTGATATGATATTTATACTTTAGCTCTTGAATCACATTAGTTAGCTTCAAAAACTTGACTTTGAGTTTCTTGTTGAAGCTAAACACAAAAATATGATCTTGATGAAACCTAAAACTAGAATAACACATTATTATTAGTACTATAACTGTATGACTTTAATCATCATAAAAATAGAGTGATGGGCCTTTGGGCCAACATTCTCTACCTGCTGAGAGTTTGTAGGCTTTATCAAAGAAACATCATCAAATGTGGCATCTTTGCTCACCACAATCTTCTTGTTTTTAGGATCCCGCAACTTGTAGCCTTTCACACCTCTCTAGAAACCCAAAAACACATCCTTCTTTGCTCAAGGATCCAATTTATCTTTTTTGACATTATAGTAGGCTGGACATCCAAGTATCCTGAGCATATCATAATATTGAGCAGCTTTCTAGCAAACATCTATCAGAGTCTTACATGTAATCGCAGACGATGACAACCTGTTAATGAGATGACTTGCATAAGTAAAAGCATCAGCCCTAAAAGATTTTGCTAATCCTCCATTAGACAACAAACACTGAATATTCTCTAGGAAGGTATAGTTCATCCTCTTTGCCACCCTATTCAGTTGCGATGTTTCACAAAAATGTGAAGTGCCTCTATGTACCTTCATTCTGGCATACTGTAGAAACGGATCACTTAAGCACTCTCCGCAATTATTAAGTTAGAGTATTTTGATCTTTCTACCAGTGTGCTCCTCCATACGCGTCTTTCACTAAACAAACAAATCTAGGACTTTGGTCTTGTGTCGCATGGTGCACACCCAACTGCGCCTAAATAATCATCAATAAATGACAGAAAATAGTGGCAACCTCTAAGTGATGCACTTGTAGGTCTCCAAACGTCCGTGTGAATATAATCAAAAATCCCTTTTGTGTGGTGAATTTGTGCCAAAAACTTTACCTTCATCTTCTTACCAATAATACAATGCTCATAAAACTCCAATTTGCAGGTCTTCACACCTTTCAACAATCCTTACCTCGCCAATGCTTGCAAAGATTTCTCACATGTGTATCCCAACCTCATATGCCATGTCTGGTAGTTTTTATTTGTACCTTCTAAAGCTACCACATGCCCTATCATTATACTACCATTCAGGTAATACAGATAATTTCATCTAACACCCTTCAGAGCAACCATCGAGCCTTTGAGCATTTTGAGAACGTCATCTCTAAAAGTCCCTCTAAGACCTTGTGCCTCCAAAGCTCTAACAGAGTCAAGTTATTCTTCAACTGAGGATCGTTCTCATATCTTTTAACCCTTTTACCATCTTATTAAACATTTTGATAAGAAACAATACATATCTCTTATATACGGCATGTATGATCGTCATTTATCAACATAAGCCTTCATCTAGCTTCTCAAAAATAGAAAATCGCTTCCTTTTGGGACAAACGTGATAGGTAGCTTTGTAACTAAAAGTCACTCCGAAACATGTAAATAGCAAACAGTAGGAGTAATAGAGAGTGAATAGATAGAAGAATCATAATCATACCATCTGCTATGCGACGTTTGCCTCTGACTACGGCTCCTTTTTATTCTTTAGCTTTGGATAATCTCTTTTTTCAGTCTTCGTTCTCCCTGCAAAATGCACATTGATCCTTCCCAAAATATGATTATCAGACTTGGACTTCAATTCTTCTTGATCTCCTTTTCCCTCCCAATTGAAACTTCGTCCTCTTGCAGTCAATGTCTTTGCTGATGTGTTACTGGTGGACTCCTTATCCATCCTCCTCAACTCATGATTCACGAGCAGCTAATACCTCATCATATCTAAGTGATGACTTACCATTAATTAAAGTCAAAATGAAGATCACATACTCATCATTCAGAAGAGAATTCAACAGGATCAAAGTCATGTCTTCATCTTTGATCATCTCATCCACATTAAACAAATATGATGGTTTGTTTAGTTGTTCATGTGCTCACCAATAAAGATTTTCTTCTTCAACTTAAAGCGATAAAATCTTCTCTTCAGATGTAAGCGGTTCTCAACGCTCTTCATCAAGTACTTGTTCTCTAGAATTTCCTATATTCTCTTTACAGAGGTTTCGTTCATCACATAATACTTTAGATCTTGTGTTAAATAAGATCTGATGATGCCACATGCCATCCGATTCATCTTCTTCTACTCATTTTCTTGAATATATCCACTGACTTCTCTTGCAATTTCAGAGTATCTTCAAGATTTTGTGCGTTCAATGCACCCATCATGTCCTATCTCCACATACTAAATTTATTTGTGCCATCAAACTTCACCACATCGATCTTTGATTGGTGAATGTCAGACTTCATTGTGGATTGATTACATCTCCTCCAAATAATCTCAACAAATATTCAGAAAAGAATATTTAAATGAGATAAAGATGAGACATTTACTCCAAACGGGAAACCCTAAATTGGATCTTCTCCAAATCTTCAATTCCACTACTTTCAAGATCGCACTCGGAACTCTGATACCACTTGTTGTGCAGAATCCAGAAGCTTGTTGTGCCTATGCAAAAACGTAACACCACTTGTTAAGATCAAAACAAGACGCCGTGAGACTAATCAGAAACATAACATAAATAATAAACAAAAGAGGTAAACAAAGATTTGACGAGTTTCGACAATTTGCCTACATTCTCGAGGCAGAAGATAGAAGATTTTATTCAAAACCAAATAGTTTATAAAGAAATACAATTGATCATAAAAGATCCCATATTTATAGTCAGAGGAAAAAATCCAATTACCTTTGGGGCAAACACAAAATCAGAATTCAACTTTAAACAAACTTTAAATTCGGCTTAAATTCTCAATTTTGCCGCAGAGCATTTGAAAGCTATTGATCAACTTTCAAAAGCTACCTTCCCGAGAGCAACTCTATCTCAGAGCTTTTGAAAACTTCCTTATTGTCTCCAACAATTCTACTATATGTTGATGCTCTTTTCTCCCGGCAAACTCCAATTGAGTGAAAAAAACTAAACTTTTGATCTTCCCTACAAATATAACCATCATAACAAGTGACAGGAATTTGCTTCCATGCCATTCACCACCCCAAATATCTGAACAGTGGGCATAGCTCCTTCAGAGACAAAAGCCGTAACAAATATCGTTTAGTTCCAGGTTTCACTTTCTTACCAAAAATCAAATTTGGTTTATGATAATTAATAATCTGCCCACTGGCTGCGCAACAAGAATCAAGACTTGGACTACTCTTCAAATTTCTACAGGGAAGACGCTCGCATCACCAACAAAAAAATCATCAGCAAAACACAAACAAGACCAAAGCTTCCAATAGATAAACCTGAAATCAAGCCATCAGCTTGAGCTTTCTGCAATAATCTACTGAGGATTATTGCAGAACCCATCGAAGAAGAATATCAATCCGACGCAGAGCCATTCACCAAAATAGAAAAAGAAGGATTACATACAGTCAGGCCATAAGAAGTTCCACAAAATCAGAAGCAAATCAAAATTTCATCAGAATTTTCTCCAAAAAGTCCCAACTCATTTTGTCGTAGGCTCCTTTCCATGTCAAGCTTCAGAGCCATCAATTTAGAACACCAAGAGCGATCCCCCATTACATGTAAAACTTCCTGAGCTAACAAGACATTATCAGTGACGGCCTGCTACAAATGCTCCTTGCCCTGAAGAGATGATTTTAGGCAATAAAGGTTTCATCATGTTCACCAAAAGTGTAGAAATAATCTTATATGAATTATTACATAAACTAATTGGTCCAAAGTGACCAGGATCACATGCACCATCAATCTTTGGTCCAATTTTAGGGAGTTCCCCTCTTTACTGTGCTTCTTTATTTCGGATGGGTTGTTTCGAAGCTCTGTAGCTCGGGAGGGTCTTATCTCTTTTCTTCTTGCATTTTCGAGATGTTTACATCAAAAGCTTATTAATAAACATGAGAGACCTTGTCCGTTCATCGTTTACTCTTTAAAAAAAAAAAAAAACAAAGAAATACAAGTGGGTTTCCAACTAAGAGCCAAATTTTCTGAGAATAGAACTCTGAAGTAGAATGGAAGACCACCGACAATGAGAGACATCAACAAAAACTTTTGAAATCCCTTCACGAGAATAATGAACTGTACCTTCTTGATCAACATTATGCTCTATCAATTTATTTGATCGGCGCACCATCACACCACGATGAAAAAAAAAAGAATCTGGTGTTCAAGTCTTCCTTCACATTTGCTTTGTTTTCTTGGGCAGAGGGAGTTTTTAAAGACTGATGGCCCACTAGTTTTGCTGTGTTAGGGCCTATGTCTTCTGTTTTCTAAGTATGGGCTTGTTGGGCTCCTCTTCTTATCTTCTGTTTTATAAGAACAGGCTTGTTGGGCTTCTTTTCTTTCTTTATTTGTTTTGAGTATGGGCTTCGTGTCTTCACCAAGTCGGTGGAAAAGAGTAAACGGTAGCACCGTGTGTATGGTGGTGTTTGTTTGTCCTATGTATTGGGGCTTGTTTAAGTCAGGGTAATTTTCCAAAATAACTCATAATTTAAAAATAATTTCAGAAATAGATCTCCAAAAAAGTATTTTCAAGAATAAAAATTTGACGGGGCACGTCAGAGCTGGCCGGCAACGTGGCTCTGGCACTGGCGTTGTCGGTGGCAATTTTGCTTTGCCTGGAGTTGACAACCCCGGACGAACCAATATTTTTTTTGCCCTGCGCTCGGTAGACCATGGTTGCCAACCCCGGTCGACCAATATTTTTTTCTCAACCCCGACCAACGAAGACGTCTGTTAAGTTAAGTTTGTTAAGTTAAGTTGGCTCCAATCAGCATCCATGATGAGCACGCATGCTTGAATAAACATGATGAACATGCATGCATGAATGAACATGAACATGCAAAAGAAAAAACAAACAAAGGATGGACCATCAGCACCAACGTTATTCTCGGTCGGGGTTGGCAATCCCGATCAAGCCAAAGTTTCAATAAAATATATATTTGTTTGTCGGCTAGGGTCGCCAATCTTGGCCGAGAGAATGCAGCGCCAAAAAAAATCGTTCAACCGTGGTTGTCAATCCCGGTCGAACCAAAAGCCATATCTCACTCATGTCAGCGCCACGTTTTGACACTGACATGGCGTGTTAGAGGTCTAGTTTTAGAGACTTTAATTTTGAAATTATTTTTAGAAAAATGTTTTTTTTTAATAAAAAAGTTGCCTTTAAGCCATCTTCAATATCCACAAAATAAAGAGATAGATTTAGCTATTTTCTTGTAAGGTGTTGTGTGAAGGAATTCAAGTGTCCTGTTGTGCTCTTTACTATTTTATTAGTGGATCTGTGCTCCTTTTCCTGCCATAGACAACATATACAGACCTAAAGCTGAGTCACATTAATCTGTGTTTTCTACGGTTGGATTAACAATTAACAAAGCATGTAGCCTGATAGATTGGCCACAAAAGTGTTCCAACCCTTTTAATGGAGGATACCTTATTCCTTTTACTTGATCATAAATCTAATCCTAATGTTAGCGAGTGCTTTTTTTTTTTTTCACATCCATATTTGTTTCAAGGATTTCAATTCAGAATTTTGAGCGGGACTGATTATTCAAAGTGCAAATTTCAATGCAGAGAGGAGGAAATCAACTCATAATAGATTTAAAGCATATTAATTTATTGAAAGATGGATTCCAATTTTTTTTTTTTTTTTTTTTTTTTTTTTTTTTTTTTTTTTTTTTCTTTTTCAAAAGAATCAAACGGTGGAGATGAAATTCTCCCCGTTTTTCCATAAAAGGTTTAACGAAACCAAAAAAAAAAACAGTAAGACAAAGTGGTAGATTGCCCAAACATGACCGATAGAGTGACAGAAAGGCCCCACACCAGGGCTCACTTACAAGTTTCGGTTCATGTCTGTGCCCCACGTATATATTATAAGAGGGATAATCTCGAGTTGACATGTGAGATTGATCATCTTATAATATCATAAGAGGTCTAAAGAATTGACATTTTCACATGTCAAAAATTGACCGTCTTATAATATGTTTGTGGCTCACACACATGAACCGAATCCCGACTCACCTAGAGTGAGACAATCCAAGAACAACACAAAGACACCCGCACACCCACACATAGGTACAACAAAAAATATATATATATGCTCTTCCCCTAGGCCAGCTGAGGTCTCAAACAACCAGAGGATGGTGTGTGTGCAAGTCTGACAAAGTGAGTCAGCTGAGCTCTTCGTCCTCCTCAGATTGCCCACCACCATTAGTCGATACATCTGGGTTCAATAAGTCAGTGGAGGTGCTGCTGGCATAGAACCTGCTCTAAGCCTGCCTGAGAGTGTCACGTGTGTGTAGATGAGACCAAAACACTATGTCAGCCTTGACATGATGCAGGGATTGTGCAGAGATGCGGAAGTGTTTTTGAAGATCCTATTATTTCTTTCTCGCCAAATGGCTCTGCGCACGATTGCAACACTGATATCCCATAGTGGTTGGTCCTGTCCTTTGATTGCCTAACCCTCTAGAGAGGGCGGACCCCAGTAGTGGGCTGGGTCGGGCTACAGCCCAGCCCATTTTTTTATATATTGGCTTAAATCTATTTTTTTTTCTTTTACTGGTAGACCTTTTCTCTTTTAGTTTTCTTTTAGCAAATTTATTCTAATTCCATTCCTGATTTAGTTGGGAGTACTTTTATTCTTTTGATAAATATGTTATAAAAGATTGCAGTCCACCCCAAATTATTCCTGATTCCGTCCCTGAAGTCTATATGGACACCAGGCAAGTCGGCATACCTTTAGCCCCTAATTGATTTTGGAAGACAAAATGAACAAGCAAGAGATATTAGATTCCCGTTTCAACCACATTTTTCCAAAAGCTATGGGGAAACAGTTAGAGAGATATACTACCACGCCATTTCTCTTTCCAAAAGTAGATTCTTGTCCCAAGGAGAAGTCAGCCCCCAAGCTACATAGATGCCCCTGCAGTAGGGTGAAGTCGGGGGTGTTTGTAAAGATAGATTCCAATTACGATAGTGAAAGCTACATACATGCAGTTGAGTTATATTGAAACTCTAACTACATCAAACCAAACAACCACAACAATACACACCTAACACAAGGAAACATTATTAAAGAGCTAGAAAGGGCAAGCAAGCCAGGCAAAGACAAGCCAAGTCCAAGCTCTACTAGTTGCGGCTCCAGACAATATGATCTTGTGGGAGGAAGTGGCAAACTGATACTGTCCCAGGTATATGCTTAAGTGCCGTCAGGTAGCCCTTCGAGTCCGGCCCAGCTATTGGAGTGTGGCACACCGCCATCGCCTCCACTGTCGTTCCATCCTCCCCCACCATCGACGTCTGGTACGCCGTGATGCCCTTCACCGTGTGGCAGTAAAATACAGCGTACGGATATTTTCGGGCGTGACACGCCACAAAATCCGATCCAGACAGCTTTTTCACACCAGATGGCGTGATAGTGTACTGCTGTCTTGGCGCGCCCTCTTTCGACATGGCAGTCGATAGGGCCAAAAGATTACGGGTACCCAGGCTAGAAGTCACATATTCGACCATGGATTCAAGCGAAGTGGCACAATACTTGGTCTCTCCATCCACTGCAGGCATCTCGCACTCTTCTAGAGTCTTTTTGATGGATTGGACTTTATAGGAATTGGGCTCCAACGACAAGCGGGCGAGGATCGCGGAGAGGTCGGCCGAGGAGAAGGGAATGGAGCTGGCCGCTTGCCGGGAAAGGAAGGTGGGGCCGAACCCGGCGGTGGTTCTCATGAAGTGCATGGTCACTTTTGTACCAGGCAGCATGTCCTTCTCCAAGACTGCAATGTAGCTGCCCTTGGTACCGTATCCCTTCATGTCCACTACAAGCAATTCAAAGCAGCAGAAGCATGAACAAAAAACTTTAGTGAAATACATGTTAGGAATGAGATTCTGATCCCTTATCTGCTCTATAATTATTAGACAGTCCAAATCAGTATCCTAATCATGCATCCTCCATGTTTTGTGGCCAGTTGTGAATTTTCTTGAATATAAAGTAGTTATGAATCATAGTCACGTACAAAATATTTGAGATTGCCACCTTGGAGCGTTTTTAATCATACTGCGTGAGTAGTGGCGTAGCCAAAACTTTAAACTCGGCGAGAGAGGGGCACACTTCCTTACATAAAACCAAATGCTCCATATGCCACTTCTAAGAAAATAACTGAAGACAGTGACAAACACACGAGCATAATAAAGCAGTAATAAGTTTTTATTACATGAGATGTTGTTCACAAAAACATTAAATGTTTGAAATCTATACTGAAAGTCTTAAAATATATTTTTCTCAAGTGTATGCGGAATTAAATTGATAAAATCGATTATTATAAAATTATTAAAATTTATTTAAAAAAGATTAGTTATAACTCTGATATCTTTGAATTAAAAATTCATGATCCGAGTCCAAAACTAATAATATGTTAAAAGTTTTAAATTATTGCATACATTCTAATTGTCTTCAAAATTAATCTTCATTACTTTTTAAATAGAGAATAATATACATGTCTACCAGTATAATTCTTAAGATTTTCTAAAAATAAAACCCATCTTTATTGTTAAATACTTGATTTCTAAATAGTAATCTTCTCTAGTTAACTCTTTTATTTTATTTTTTCCAATTTTTCTTCTATTCTTTTAATTTTATTTCTATCATTTGTTGCAATTTGGTGGCTCTGGGGGAGGAAGTAAATATAAGAAAACACATTCTTTTTTTTGGATTAATAAAAAGTTTTGTAGGAGAAATAAAAAAGATAAAGAAATAAATAGAAACAAAATGAAATATATTATTTTAAATTAATAAAAAGTTTTGTTAAAAAAATAGGAAAGAATGTAAAGAAAAATAGAAAAAATAGACATGTTTTTGTATTTATAAAAAGGATGTTTGAAAAATAGAAGAAAAAATTTAAAAACAGAAAATTTTAAATCTACAAAGAGTAGGGATCAATAGGATTTGAAAACAAGTCTCTTGCGAAGAGAAGAGAGCCAAATACCAATTAAACTACAATAACTACAAATATATTATATTTATATCAGGAATAGATGTGGGCTGTATACATTTTTCAGCAGGCCCGGGGCTGGTGCCAACGGTTATGGTTTTTTATTCTTCTAACGACTTTGTTATTGTTGTTGTTCATATTGTAGTAAAAATAGAGGAATTCCTTCTAGAATTGAAAAACTTTTTAAATAAGAAAGAGACCAGGTTGTAAGAAATCTTTGATGGCTCCTGGCATGGGAGTGTTGGGCAAGGCTTTGTTCCAGTAAACCTGAGCAGGTACAACTTCATGTCTTGCTGCAACTGCAAACCTGCAACAAATCTTATATTTGTTAACTGTGATAGTAATAATAAAAAGAAAAAAGAAAACTAGCAAGAAATTGAAGTAGAGATCTCTTGGTTTGTTTTGCAGACCATAAGGAAGGGAATGAGAACTAAGAAGGGAGCCATATTTGTCAGTTGAAGAGGGAATCAATTCTAGAAAGAAGGAAGAGAGTGGTGCATGGAACAAGAGAGAGTGGGGGAATTTATAGAAAAGAAATGGTGGGTGGATGTGATAGAAAAATGGCAACTGGGCTCACTACATACAAAAGGGTGACCATTAATTTACAGCCCAGGATATTTGTCTTTCTCCTGCCAAACTGCATGGGATTCCTTAACATGGGGTATAGGGTTTTGCATCAGCACCACATCACTGGTTTGTTCCTTTTTACCTAGTTTTCTGCATGAATAATCACATGGTAGTCTGAATTTAAATCTGGGACTTCTGACTCAAATCTTACTTTACCTATATATATTTTGTGTTATCTTCAAACTCTTCAAACTGTTATCTTTCAAAAAATAGTTAATTATTTTCTGAAAGCAAGAAAATGTTATATAACTTTTTAGAAAACCAGAAGAGTCTAGAATTGCCATGGAAAAAACACTTGAATTTTTGAGGTATAATAAGTGATTTTAATGAAAGTTATTATAGTTGCAGTCATGCAGAAGTGTGATTATCTTTTTTTTCCTAGTCATAGAAAAAAGAAAAAAAAAACATAAATATAACGATAAAAGAGTGGAAATTGAAGAGAGATTAATCACTGCACAGGCATTTCAAATCTTCCTGTTAATTTTGTCCCATGTGATGGAGGCATCAAGTAGTGCTGCGTAGAGACAGCCGGGTCGAGGGCTGTAAAAAGTTTGATTATTTGGATTAATTAAGTTTATTATAGTTGAGATCTTAGATAATATTGATCCATGAATAGTTTGGATCAAAGCAGAACAAAAATATTAGCCCGTGAGCTCTAAATGTGGAAGCACTTTATTCCCAATGAATACAGCCAATAGGATTATGGCTCAATATGAAAAGAATAGAAAACTACAACTTGTTCATATCCACTCAAATAAAGCCAATAATACAGAAAATTTAGTGGACTGTTAATATTAATTTAGAAGACTATGGAAGCTTTCGTTACTTATTGCTCTCATCTCAATAAGGGACAATTACATGATGCATAAGAGGCCAATCGCAGATTGATTGATGTCACATCTAGTCCTAGTTAAATAGCGAATTAAGAAATCTTTTCTATGTACAACAAATTAATTTAAGGAAAAAAATTGATATTTATATTATCTCAGCAACATATATGCAGCTTAATATCTAATTTGTTATGATACTTCATATATCAAGATATTCGGTTCATGTGTGAGAGCCACAAACACATATTATAAGAGAGTCAATCAGCGTTACACGTGAAATTTGTCCTCTTATAATATTATAAGAGCTTCAAAGACTTTAAAGTTTTGTACCAGTGAAACTGACAACTTATTTACGTGTCAACATAGGATTGGCTCTATTATAGTATGTGTGTGTGGCTCACACACATGAACCAAATCTCATATCAAGTAGGTTTTGGTTGTTGTACAAAAGAACTGCTATCGGGCATATAACATAATTTGTTCAATAATAGGACGATGATACTAATAAGGAGATGAGAGTGGATTGTTGAGAGTCTAACATTCAAGTCTCGACTAACACTAATGTATTAAAAAATAGAAAAACATAATAATATATTACTGGCTAGAAAGCTTTATACACACTTAACCAGTAATAATCATGGCTTAACACATACCAAATTTGTCTAAGGTAGTAAACCATCTGACAATATCACAAACCCAGGGTTGAATGTGTTGGGAAATATGAAGAATAAATGTGAATCTTTGAGTTGAATTACGACGAGATCCATTGATAGAATCAATTGGATAATGGTTGGAGTGTGTTCTCCTTCCATTGGGGATGAACGTGGTGCATTCACATGTTCAATTCCGACTTCGAATGAATGAGATATTCAAGTCTAAAGTTTACCTAATGCTAAGCCAACAGGGGATTAAAAGTAGCTAAAAACATTTAGTCCCACATTGGCCATAGGATGAAAGTTTGAAATATTTAAATAGAGAAAAATGGGAACAAAAAGGGTGTGCCCTTTGGGTACTTGGAGTTTTCGCGCGCGGTTAGGGGGAAACCATGCCCACACGCGCGCGCCGCCAGCCGGCCGGGCTCGGGCCGGCGCTCGGGCTGTGACTTCCAAAGAAGAATATTCTTCTACCTTTCTCCTTCACTACAGAATATTCTTCTTCTACCTTCCTCCTTCACTACATGTTCCTGCTATTTTGATAATCCTGTGAAGGCACTGCTTAACTACGGTTCAACCGTACGGTTGGTTAACTACGATTCGACACTACGGTGATTTGGTAGTGCTATCTAAATACCGTAAAGGAGTGTTGTGTTTTGAGAGACCAGCGTCCAGTGAAGGAGTGTTGTACCTTGGGAGACCAGCATCGTCTAGTAGTAACTCGTTAGCACCGTAGTGGTGATTTGGTAGTGCTATCCAAATACCATGAAGGAGTGTTGTATCTTGGGATACCAGCGTCCAGTGAGGCAGTGTTGTACCTTGGGAGACCAGCGTCGTCCAGTAGTAACTCATTAGCACCGTAACGGTGATTTGGTAGTGGTGATTTGGTAGTGCTATCCAAATACCGTGAAGGAGTGTTGTACTTGGGAGACCAACGTATTTGGTTGTGGTGATTTGGTAGTGCTATCCAAATACCGTGAAGGAGTGTTAATCCTGTGAAGGTACTGGTTAACTACGGTTCGACATTACGGTGATTTGGTAGCGATGATTTGGTAGTGCTATCCAATACCGTGAAGGAGTGTTGTATCTTGGGAGACCAGCGTCCAGTGAAGGAGTGTTGTACCTTGGGAGACCAGCGTCCAGTAGTAACTCGTTAGCACCATAATGGTGATTTGGTAGTGGTGATTTGGTAGTGCTATCCAAATACCGTGAAGGAGTGTTGTACTTGGGAGACCAGCGTCCAGTAGTAACTCGTTAGCACCGTAGCAGGAGATGTAATTGTCTTAAGGAGATTCGTCGTACGGTGATTTGGTAGTGCTATCCAAATACCGTGAAGGAGTATTGTATCCAGCATCCAGTAACTCGTTAGCACCGTAGCGGAGGACGTAATTGTCTTAAGGAGATTCGCCGTACGGTGATTTGGTAGTGCTATCCAAATACCGTGAAGGCACCGTAGCGGAGGATGTAATTGTCTTAAGGAGATTCGCCATACGGTGATTTGGTAGTGCTATCCAAATACTGTGAAGGAGTGTGTATCTTGTGAGACCAGCGTCCAGTAACTCATTAGCACCGTAGTGTGGGACGTAATTGTCTTAAGGAGATTCGTCGTACGGTGATTTGGTAGTGCTATCCAAATACCGTGAAGGAGTGTTGTATCTTGGGAGACCAGCGTCCAGTCACTCCAAATACTGTATAAGTGAATTAACTTTCTTTATACAGGGGTTATACTAATTTTCAGTAAATTGAGACTGACTTATACCAGTCTAATTGGTCAGGGGTTATACTGATTTTCAGTAAATTGAGACTGACTTATACCAGTCTAATTGGTATTTAACGAAGGAAGGTAATTGAAAGGTGGTTCTTTAATTAAGAAACGTTCTATTGAACGGAAAACCTCCCACCTGATATTTACCGACCTGTTCCCACCTGATATTCACCGACCTGGCAAATTATATCAGTGATATTAATTAGTTGTCAGATTGATCCTAGAAACTAACATTCTTAAGACAATTATCATTTTAGTTTCTTACTTTTGTTCTGCTTGAACTTGAAGAAAATGTCTGAGACTAATCAAGACAGCTCAAGTAAGGCACCAAACATGCAGATCTAAACTTTGATGCCTGCTCTACTTCCTAACCCGAAGCCGGAGAACCAGAGAAAAATTTGCGGGCACAGAATTCAAGAGGTGCCAACAAAAGATGCTCTTCTATTTGATTACTCTGCATCTGACCAAATTCCTGCAAAAGGATCCACCAGAACCCAGAACTGATCGGGACTCAGTCCTTATAGTCGATGCATGGACTCAAGGTGACTTCCTTTGCCGAAACTATATTTTGAATGGACTGGATGAGTCTCTTTACAATGTCTACAGTCCTATCACAACGGCAAAGAAGTTATGGGCCAGTCTTGATAAGAAGTACAAGACTGAGGATGTCGGTACCAAGACGTTCGTCGTAGGACGATTTCTGAAGTACAAAATGGTAGACAACATGACTGTGATCAGTCAGGTGCAAGAGTTCCAACTTATCTTGCACGAGATAGAGGCCGAAAGTATAAATCTACCTAAAACTTTTCAGGTTGCTACTTTGTAGAGAAACTCTCACCTGCATGAAGAGATTTCAAGAACTACCTGAAGCACAAGCGCAAGGATTTGAAGTTGGAAGATCTCATTGTGAGGCTTCGAATTGAGGAGGACAACAGAAAGTCCGAGAAAAGAAGCAGTAAGAACTCCTATGAAGCCAAGGCCAATGTGATCGAAGACTCAAAGGGAAAAGCGTCTACTTCCAAAGGCTCAAAGCAGAAGAAAACTATCCAAGGATACAAAGGCAAGGTCCAAGAAGGCAAGAACATGCGCTTTAAGGGAACTTGCTACATCTGCAACAAAGAGCGGCATAAGGCAAATGAATGTCGCAGCCGTTTAAAAAAGAATAAGAAGAACCATCCACAGGCTAACCTGACTGACCATGCGTCGCCAAGCCTTTAAGCTGTGGTGTCAGAAGTGAATCTGACGACCAACAATAAGGATTGGTGGGTAGATACTGGGGCTACTCGGCACATCTGCTCTGAGAAATTATTATTCTCGGAATATATAGAGCAAGATGAGCAACTCTTCATGGGACACTCAGCCGTCTCCAAGGTTGAGGGAAAAGGAAAGGTCATCCTGAAGTGGACATCTGGGAAAGAACTTACTCTGAACGATGTGCTACATGTTTCAGATATCCGCAAGAATCTGATCTCTAGATCAATACTTAGTAAGAAAGGATTTAGAATAGTTTTTGAATCAGATAAATTTGTACTTACTAAGGGTGGGATGTATGTAGGAAAGGGTTATCTTATTGATGGACTTTTTAAAGCCAATGTTATAGTGATGGATAAAAAGTCTGTGTATTTGTACCCTAAGCTTATAAATAAAGAAAAATCTTCTGTTTATTTGCTTGAGTCTCCTATTTTATTGCATGCTAGATTAGGACATGTAAATTACAAGTTTTTAAAAAACTTGTTTAATCTAGGATATATTCCTAAACTCAACTCGGAAGAAATTCGTGAGTGTGAGAATTGTGTTGAGGCCAAGTTCGCAAAAAATTCATTTCACTCAATGATCGAAATACAGAACCTTTAGGGTTAATTCATTGCGATCTGTGTGACTTGAAGTTTATGCCAACTAGAGGTAGGAGTATTTTATTACTTTTATTGATGACTGTACAAGATACTGTTATGTATATCTTCTAAACAGTAAGGATGAGGTAATGAATATGTTTATAACATATAAAGCCGAAGTTGAGAATCAACTCGACAAGAATATTAAGATTCTAAAATCCGATCGAGGCAGAGAATATGAATCAAATAATTTTAGTGAGTTATGTGCTAAATTTGTATAATCCATCAAATTACAGCATCATATACTCCTCAATAAAATGAAATTGCTGAATGAAAGAATAGAACTTTGAAGGAGATGGTCAATTCCATGCTCGTAAGTTCTGGAGCTCCGCAAAACTATGGGGGAAAGCTCTGTTAACTGCAAATTATATTCTAAACAGAGTACCCCACAAGAAACTTGGTCTTCTACTATTTGAGTTATGGCATGAAAGGACACCTTCCTACCATTACCTCAAAATGTGGGGGTGTCCTACAAAGGTACTAGCACCATTACCTAAAAAGACTAAGTTGGGAGTAAGAACTATGGACTGTATATTCATAGCTATGCCTTGAATAGTAGTGCCTACAAATTTTTGGTTCATAAATCAGAAATATCATATATTCATATAAACATGATTATCGAGTCTAGAGATGCTGTGTTTTTTAAGACAATTTTTCATACAAATGGGAAATAAATAAGACTTTTGGGAAAAGAACACATAAGATAGCATTCGGGGACGAAAGCCCTGAGGAACCGATTGTTAATGCAGAATTGAAACAAGAAGAAGTCAGAGATCTAAAATCTCAAAATCTTTTGGTCCAGATTTCATGGCATACGCTATTGAAAGCGAGCCTCAAATATTTAAAGAGGCTATGTTTACCCCAGAAGCACAAATGTGGAAAGAAGTTATAAATAGCGAAATAGTCCATACTAAGTAATCATACTTGGGAATTGGCAAACTTGCCTCCTGGTAGTAAACCAATTGGGTGTAAGTAGATTTTCAAAAGAAAATTAAATCCCAATAGATCTATTGATAAGTACAAGTCTAGATTAGTAGCCAAGGGCTATCGACAAAAGGAAGGCATTGACTACTTCGATACTTATTCACCAGAAATAAGAATAACCTCCATTCGGATGTTGATTGCAATTGCAGTATTGCATAACTTAGATATTCATCAAATGGATGTCAAGATTACATTCTTAAACGGTGAATTAAATGAAGAAATATTTATGGAGCAACCTGAAGGATTTATGGTCAAGGACCAAGAACACAAAGTGTGTAAATTGGGAAAATCCTTATACGGTCTAAAGCAGGCTCCAAAATAATGGCATGAGAAATTTGATAGTGTCATGATCAAAGATGGATTCACTATCAATGAATGCGATGAGTGTGTTTACATTAAAACAGTTAGAAATACATGTATAATTGTTTGTCTTTATGTAGACGACATGTTGATTCTGGGACTAATATTGAAATTATTAAGCCCACTAAAAGAATGTTATCCAACAGTTTAGACATGAAGGATCTGGGAGTTGCTGATGTAATTTTTGGAATCAAAATCACAAGAACATCAGATGGAATCTGTATATCTTAATCTCATTATGTGGATAAGATGATAGAAAGATTCAAGGATCATAGGATAAAAGAGAATACAAATCCTTTTCTCCCACACATTCATCTTCGTAAGAATATAGGACCTGGAGTACGCCAGTTGGAGTATTCTCAAATTATTGAAAGTCTAATGTATTTAATGAATTGCACTAGACACGATATTGCTTACGCTGTAAGCAAGTTAAGCAGATACACTAGTAATCCCAGTGATAATCATTGGACTACTCTACTACGAGTATTAGGTTACGTATCACATACTAAGAAATATGCCTTGAGATATGGACAGTATCCACTTGTACTTGAAGGATACATTGATGCTAATTGGATTGCAGATTCTGAGAATCAAAATCAACTAGTGAATACGTATTTACTCTAGGAGGAGCAGCGGTATCTTAGAAATCTTTCAAACAAAACATGTATTGCCCGTTCCACTATGGAATCGGAATTCATAGCCTTAGATAAGGCTGAGAAGAAGTAGAATGGCTTTGACAATTTTGAAAGATATATTATTATGGCAAAAGCCAGTGCCCCCTATATGTATATACCGCGATAATCAAGCAGTTATATCTAGGGTACAAAATTTTATATACAACGGTAAGTCTAGACATATTCGTCATAGACATAATACCTTTAAGCAGTTGCTCTCAAATAGAATTATATCTATTGATTTTGTCTCGTCAAAAGATAATTTAGCGGATCCACTTACAAAAGGTTTAAGTGGAGAGCGTATAAACTGCGCATCGAGGGAAATGGGTCTAAAAGCCTAACCTTACCGAGACAACTTAATGGAAACCTCACTTAACGACTGGAGATCCCAAGGACTAAATTCAAGAAGAAAAGCTAGTTATGATTGACTCAGCAAGTAAGCACTTAGGAGCTTGACTCCAATCCATTCCTAAGGTGCACACAAGTGCCTTCTACAAGTGGATTAAGAATAAGCTTAACCTTTTAATGATGCCTGTATCTTGTTACTAAACAAGTGGAGTAGAGTAGACTACTCTTAATAGGATGATCACCTATGTGAGTATAGAGTTGGGTCGGCTCTTTCGGAATTTCTATGGAGGCTGTTATTCCCTAAAGATATTCTTTGAAACTAAGAATATCCAGGCTAAAATGGACACAACCGAGAATCAAAGTTGATTTGAAAAGTTACTGTACGAAACTTGTTAACTTGGCTTATACTAACGACTAACAGTTCAAGACCTAATTCACTGATTAGCCAGTAAGTCTGATAAAATTTTCGCTATGGAAGGTTCAAGACCTAATTCACCTATCCTGATGCAGTTTCTTTTCTAATGTACCTTTTACTACAGAGTCAGTCTCTTTGTATGTCAATTCCTTGAATCTCCATTCATTGTGGGAAATTGTTGGGAAATATGAAGAATAAATGTGAATCTTCGAGTTGAATTACGGCGAGATCCGTTGATAGAATAATTGAACAATGGTTGAAGTGTGTTCTCCTTCCATTGGTAATGAACATGATATATTCACATGTTCAATTCTGATTTTGAATGAATGAGATATTCAAGTCTAAAGTTTACCTAATTCAAAGCCAAAAGGGGATAAAAGTAGCTAAAAATATTTAGTCCCACACTGGCCATGGGATGGAAGTTTGAAGTGTTTAAATAGAGAAAAATGGAAACAAAGGGTGTGCCCTTTAGGTACTTGAAGTTTTCGCGTGCGATTAGGGGGAAACCATGCCCCGCGCGCGCGCGCCGGCGCCGGGTCGAGCTCGGGCTTGGGCTCGATCTCCCTACCGGTCTAGTTCTTTTTGAACTGAGTCTCACGGGTATGGGTTACCTCGAATCATACCCACTCCACCATCCGGATCCGAATCCGAATCAGCGCAACGGCTGACAAAAAACTGCCGCGAACAGTTGGGCGGTTTCTGTCTGAAATGAACCATTGCAACGGCTCAGACCGAACCATGGCACCGCGTTCGATTGGGTTTGGACAGTTTTACCCCTCCCGAAGCGCTATAAATAGCGCTCCATTTCTCTCAAATAAAACACACAGAAACTGAAAGAAAAATAGAAAAGGAAAACGAGTTCCTTCTTCTGCATTCTGAAGTGAGAACTCTACAACTCGGGTTCGAAGTGACTTCCAATAGGAAGTGGGAATTCTGCAACGTGGATTTCGAAGCGACTTCCAACAGATTCTGAAAATTCATTCTGAAAGAAGGCTCAGAAAATTTAATAGATTCTTTAATAGAATTGTTGTCTGAATCTGTGACTTTCAAAGAAGAATATTCTTCTACCTTCCTCCTTTCACTACAGTGGATGTTCCTCTAAAGTAAAGACAAATATTCTCCCTAAAATTTGTCTTGGTTCTGCTACTTTGATAATCCTGTGAAGGTACTGGTTAACTACGGTTCGACCGTATGGTGATTTGGTAGTGCTATCCAAAATACCATGAAGGAGTGTTATATCTTGGGAGACTAGCGTCCAGTAAACCGTTAGCACCATAACGAGGGACGTAATTGTCTTAAGGAGATTCGCTATAAGCGTACCTCACTCCAAGTACTGTATAAGTGAATTAACTTTCTTATACAGGGGTTATACTGATTTTCAATATATTGAGACTGACTTATACCAGTCTAATTGGTGTTTAACCAAGGAAGATAATTGAAAGCTGGTTTTTTTAATTAAGGAACATTCTATTGAACGGAAAACCTCCCACCTTATATTCACCGACCTGGCCAATTAAATCGGTGATATTGATTAGTTGTCAGATTGATTCTAGAAGCTAACAGAATAAATAAAGGAAAACAATGGATCGGGTGTTTTTATTGAGTTTGCATGAGACTAAAACATGATTTATTGTGGAATCGAGGGGTTTTCAATGCTGAGAGATGTCTAACAAGATCGAGAAATAGATTGCACTATGAATACATAAACCATACAAGAGAAAATCACACAAAAGTTTAACAGACTTCGCTGAAACCTGTTGTGTGCGAGGTAACAATCAGCGAGGAACCCAATAGATGCAGCAGAGAAGTACCCCATATTGGCCCAAAGGCCTTCCACCCTAGTTTTGATGATGATTAACTCATGTAGTTTGTTTACTAATAATCTTGTGATTTTAGTTTCAGATCATTAAGTAAGATATTAGTTGGTGATTGCTTCAAAAAGAGGAGTTTGGAAGCCTTCACTTGGTGATTCCCGTGCCCGAGCATCAAGATCATACCTTTGCACTCGGTGGATCACGGTTTGGGATCGAGTCTACTTGAAGATGAAAATCGTCAAGAAGACTTAGGTATCCTAGTTTTAGTTTAGTGTGTTTTAGATCCATGTGTAAAGCTTAGAATAGTTGATATGCTCAAGTGCA